>JBBPBX010012765.1:21196-32113 GCA_038048925.1 Garcialebias charrua | reverse complement strand
TATGTGTATATATATATATATATGTATATATGGATTATTAATTAACAATTCTAATAATGAGCAAACAGCTAAGGATGAGTTAATTTTAACATTCCATATCAGCTCCATTTTTCTTCAGTTTTGACTTTATTTCCACACAATCAAGGCTCAGAGTGTCCGTTTCTCTCACCTCCTTTTCCCCCACTTTTAATCTCTCATCTAAGAGCCCCTGTTTTCCACCATCTCCCTGTCAACGAGGCTACAGATACGCAATCAGCGGGATTGATCTTCTGTCTGTACAGGTGGGGGGTTATAGGGGGTTGATGCCTCTGCAGATCAATGTCAGAGTCATTGCATCTGCAGAGAGAGATACATTTATTGCTGAGGAAGGAGCTCAAGATGGATTATTTAACTCACCTAAATGTGGGTTTTTAACCAGGTGAAACTCATGCCACCTTTGTAAATTGAATTTGCGGATTTAGAAAACATTTGTTGTATACACTCAAAGTAAAGTCTCCTTTTGAGGACAACTAAATGTAGTTTAGAACTTTGCTCATTTATGCATTTTTAAAATAATGTCCAGATTAGGATTCAGACCTATGAACTAATATATAACCTTGTATGAAGAGTTGTAGCATTGCTGTCAAATCTAACACACATGCTACGCACATTCGCAGTATTGCAATTGTTCCCCCTCAAAGTACTGTATATGTTGTGAATGACTCTCAGCTACAAGTACATCAAATAAGTACATCAAATTTTAGTGCATTATCTGTAAAATTGACTGAATTATAGGGATTTTTGTGTTTTCCTAGGTCAGTTGTGTACAGTAGCTTTGCTTCAAAAATTAATCTGTCATAGATGTATATCTAATTCCTGAAAATTTCATTAAATCTGCAGTAGTTCGTTAAATATTTTGTTACCAGACATACACAAATAAAACCTTTTTTTGTTTGTCTTTACCTTTTAGCAATGGATGATATTAAAATGTAGATTAAACTCTAAAAGTATTCTGACAGACACTGGTTTCAGTACTGACACAATGATTAATGATGACTAGTTAATTGTTTTGACAGACTAATCAATACAAGTCTGTACTTTGTGAACCTAAAGTTATGCTCAGTTTTCCAGTTTCCATAAATGCATCAGCAAACAAGTCCTTCATCCTCTGATACCGTCTGACCTTTTCCATTTGCATCCTCATTTGGCAACCCAGTCAGCATTAGCAAGATCCCACTTTTGCCATTATATAATCAACTCATTAATCATGTAAATGTTTCTGGGCTGTAAGACAGCTTGCATGAGCATGAAGGCTGATAATCCTTGCTTTGCATTTTGCTTTTCATTTCTGCAGCATGTGAGATCTAATGATCTGCTGGTTTTATTTATATATATTAGTCTTCTTTCATATATTTAAGGGTGATGTTCTTTAATCCTGATATCAACTCACTGCAACGCCAACTCATTGCACACAACTCACAGCACTGATGATAACTCACTACACCAGGGAATGATAGCTCACTGCACTATTATATCAAGCGCATGACGATGACTCACTATACATGTACTAGTTTTTATGTAGGTTAATGAGAGGAAAACTTGGTTTTAGACATTTCTTTATTCCAATTTTTGCTGGAAATATTAACAGATTCCAGACTCCTGCGGCAGACTCATTAGGTTTGTTTTTTAAATCACTTACTGATATTAAAACTACTCATTACAAAGTGTTCAAATACACATAAAAATTATTATGGTCTATATCAAATGTGCAGTTTGAACGAGTTCACTCCATTCACATGCAATGCTGAAATGTGGGTCCACTCTCCATGCAAATAAAGCCCCTTTTAATGTGCACTTTTCTGCAAAGTCTTTGTCATTAGAGATAAGATAATATGTGACGTTTTTAGAATAAGGGACACAAGTTTAAAATTGGCAAAGATTTGAAAAATGTCATTGATAGTCTGTTAGAGAAAAAGAAAAATCATTATTTTGTGCTATATTGAGTAACATTTTGTTAAGAAAACATTTATTTTCCATAGTCCTTGATTAATATAAGTTCATATAAATAAAGTACAGTTATCTGTCTATGCTCCAAAATATAGGAACTTAGCCTAAATTCATCTGTAATATATTCAGATTACAGGTCCTACCTGTGATAGTTTTAGATTTAACTTTTATAAAATGATTCCATAAGTTTCCCGTAATTACATTTTTCCATGCATCATTATGTGAATTTAGGGACAGCATCTTGTATTTTACAGATTATGTTCGCCTTCAAGCGTCAAAATTCCATCAAATGTTCCTTTCATGATGGAGTGTTTGACACGTTGCACAGCTTTGAGCAGGCGCTTGTCTTTCCTCCCTCATCCAGAGAGTGCGACATGAGGTCAGCGCAGAGCTGATCAGCCTGTCAAAACTGATTTAGAGATTGTTGTGGAATGAAGTGCTGTTTGCTCAAACCCCTGAATGGTCTTTTTTCACCACTGAGCTTGGAGAAGGAATCTGGACCACAACTGATAGGAGGCTAACGAGGGGAACTTTAAAGTGTCATTCTTGGTATAGTCGTCTGTCTCACAGCGTTTTATGTTTTTGTCACCTTCTCTTCAACACCCTTTTTGTGGGTCTTTTACACGTTTTTCATCCAGCTGTTTGACCTTTACTTTTCTACGCGTCACCTTGGACGTGCGGTCTGTGATGACATTTTTATACTCTGATCGTTGTGGACATACACATCAAACCATTGGTGATTAAAGCTTCTTTGGGTGTGCCAAAAAGCAGACTGTCAAAGGAAGTTTAGTCTTTATTCGACCCAACTTTACAATCATACCAACTTATCAGTTTAAAGCCACAGAATAATGCAGTTTTAGCACTAAAGAGTGTAACATTTAGAATGAATTACTGTATTTTCCGCCCTATAAGTCGCACCGTTCTATAAGTCGCACCAGTCCAGTTATGTCCAACAAAGTGGAAAAATCCACGTATAAGTCGCACCGTCCTATAAATCGCACCTCACGGCACAAAACGAGCATGCGCAGCAACAACAGACCTGCAATGCAGCAAACAGACCTGCATCTCTTTGATCTTTAAAGATAAACACATAAAAAATGTATTTTTGTTAGCTGACATTACAGTAAAAAGTGTGTCTCAGTTTAACTTTTCTTGATAAATGCACATTGACGGTTGAAAACCGTTAAATTAAGTGACCATTTTTTGAACAAAGTGAAAAAAAAAAAAATATCCACGTATAAGTCACACCGGCCTATAAGTCGCAGGGCTTGGAAATGTAGGCAAAAAGGTGTGACTTATAGGCCGGAAAATACGGTAAATCAGTACAGATAAAAACAAACAGTAAAGTGAGAGCAAACAATATTTTTAACGCTTTTTTAATCTTGATCTAATATCACTGTGTGCTGTTTCGTAATTATTGATGAAATAACCAGATCAGTGCTTTGAATTTTATTGACTTACACAAGTTTGTTATTGAAAATGCTTCCATGTTCAAATCCTGGAAAACGTTCCAAAAATGTGCTGCTGCTCAAGAGCGCGACACGCCCTTCCCAAACATCGTGCACAAACCCGTTCTGATAAATGAATATCCATCACTGTAACACGTGCAGAAACAGAGACAGCAGTAGCCTCAACTATTGTGCTTCAAGGTTTGCTTAAAAGTAGCTTAGCAAGTCAGTACCAAATTAGCAAAGGCTGCTACTCTGTTTTAAACTCACTGGTTACTGAATGAAGCTGGTGATGAATAAAGATCTATTAAAATAAATGGTAATAAGGCTCCAAAGCATATTAGCATTGTTGCTAAATCTACAATTCCCATCCATGTGGTTTAAATATTATAGCTTCTTAGTTCCTCAATGCTTCGTTCTCCCGTCCCTAATATCTTTGCTCATCTTACAGACTGTAATTTTATCCGAATAGCCAAATGTTTCAGATACAGGCATGAATAAAGAAAGCATCATGACCCAAATATTTTATTCATTTCCCCCAGCCCGCGGCTTACAAAGAAGGCAAACACACAAACAAGCTTGCCTGCAACATTTAATCAGACGGAGACATGCTGATGGTCTAATCTCACAGTCAAGGGCACCCAGGTTGTTGACTTTTAACAGAATTTGTTCAGTCCGAGGGACAGCTCTCTGAATGATGTCAATCATAATACAGCTCAGCATGTATTAAAAGAATATACAATATCTTTAGAGCACAGTCATGGTGATAAGTTGCACAGAGCTGGTCATATAAAAAAAAAAGAGATGAATATTCAGGCTGAGTTTGACCAGCCTGTCAGCCACCATCAGCTGATACAGTAGCCAGAGTCCTATTCACAAGCTTCCTTAATATTCTCCATCCGTTTCACTTTGCTCACAGAGGCACAGCACAGAAATGTAAATGGAGTAGATAAGATGGCTTTTCAGTGTCATTTCACTTTTCCAAAGAGCTTTGTGTGTGATTTTGTTCGTCCAGTGACAGCGACAGAGGTTGCATCTTGTTGAGCCAGCCACTTATCAGAAATTGCAAACCCTTGATCCATTGTAGCCAATCAGCGTTTACTTTAATGGAAGTTTACGTGAGCTTGTGCGGTGACTTTGTCCGGGACTGAAGTTCAAAGAGTTACCATTTGATCTGTTTTCGGCCAATCAGTTGCTTTTTTAATTGATAGGAGGATATTTAGGTGGATCAACGTAATTTTTGTCATTCTGGTACAGACAGCATGTTTGATATCTGAAGAAAACAACGTCTAGTTCCTTGAATTACACCTTTTCTAAATGCACCTTATACTGTAATGCAGGACAGTGACGATGTTTGTGAAGCGGCTCCATCATTCTTCCCAAGCTGAAACTTTCTCTGCGCTCTCGTCCTTGGTGGACTCAGAAGACAAACAGAATTAAATTAATTGATTTAGGTCTGAATGAAGAGAAATCTCTCAGTGACTTGAAAAGATAAGCGCTCGTTCTGGTTCAATTGTTCAGGGAAATTTAAAGAGGTTTCATCAAGTGACGGAGCTGTTGCCAGATGAGAATGGCTGTAAAACATCTGCTTCCCACGGCTTTTCAGCGAAATTTCACAGGCACGATTCATAGCTTGCTCAGCTTTAACGATGAGAATTGCATGACATTGTTCTCTGTGGATTTCACAGATTGTGAGCAGTTTTTGTTACAAGTCATTTGAAATGTTTGTTCGAATACCACTCACATTTTAAGTTTATAATAAATCACCTCGGAAGATTAATGAACCATCTGAGAGTAAAGAATTTTTTGTATTTTCATATCTAAATTTGGCCTGTTTCATCCCAAAATGAAATGTTACAAACCTCAATGTCTTTTTCCATTTTCTGTTTAGCCAACTTTTCTTTTAACGACCTGCTGACTCAACACCCACCCGCAACCATAGTTCACGCTTTAACAAGAGAATATTCTTTTAGAAAGAAGAACAAAATAACATTACAAATTTTTGGTCACATGCACTGAATAATTAAATTGACGAATTAATAAGTGATGAATAGTTATATTGCTCAGGATAGAAAACCAATATGATAATGGCAAAATGTGTCTTTGTATCAAAGTTCATCAAGAAAATAAGTAGCAGTTCTCGTGAAGAAATAAATTACAACCTCTATCCCGAAAAAGTTGCGCTAAAGATACATATTAACAGGATTCCATGTGTTTCAAATTAAGTAAACACAAGTTATTCATGCTGAAACATAGAAACAAATCAGATAATTAAAATGATTTTCCCTAATGAAATATTCCTGAACCCATGCAGTGATGTTCAGAGCAGATCAGTCCTGTTTTTGCTGCAGCACTGCCTGAGGCCTTTCTCCCAATTCTCAAAACCTTTTGATGATGTTTTGAACTGTAAATGATGGGATATTCAAAGTATTTTTTTATGGAGTAACATTGTTCTGAAATTGTCCCTCTATTTTTAAGAGATGCCCATCTTTACTTTTGAAATATGCAGCCTTCCTAAAATGCTCTTTATGTACCTGTCCTCCTGCTGACCTGTTGCCAATTAACCTATTTAGTTGCAACATGCTCATTCAGATGCTTCTTATCTGTACCACCTATTTTCCAGCCTTTAGTTACACATGCTTTTTTTTAACATGTATTGCTGCCATAAAACTTAAAACTACATTTTTCCCACTCATTATTATAAAGTTTCTTTATTTAAACAATTTATGCGTTTACCATGTTCCATTAAAGGGCTGCAGTGACTTGGTCAGTACAGTCGTTAATGTGTTTTGTCTTGTCTTGTGGCTGTGGTTTCCAGTAGTCAAAACACTACAATGTGAATAAAATATAATTCTTGAGAGCAGACCGTCTGTGTAGGCTTTGATTTTACAAATCCATGAGCATAAACTCAAAGCGAAACGTTAATATTTCTTGTCTGTATCTCTTGTTTCCCATAGATCGAAATGTTAGAGCACAAATATGGCGGCCACCTCATCTCCCGCCGTGCTGCCTGCAAGATCCAGACTGCCTTCCGCCAGTACCAGCTCAGCAAAAACTTTGAGAAGATCCGCAACTCACTTCTGGAGAGCCGTCTGCCTCGACGCATTTCCCTGCGCAAAGTCCGTGTGCAAAACACCGAGGGTTTCTCTGCTGAACGGGCTCTGGCAGAAGGCTGCAACCTGGCAGGCATCCCCCTGGTGCGCTCGCCGTCTCTGCCTGCCACAGTCGGTGGCACCCTGACTGACCTGGAAGACTCGTTCACGGAACAGGTCCAGTCGCTTGCCAAGTCTATAGACGATGCGCTAAGCAACTGGAGCCTCAAGACCATGTGCTCGCTACAAGAAGGCGGCACGTATCAGTTCAGTGCCGACTCTTTCAATGCAGCAGTGGCAGCAGCTTCCGGAGGAGGTGGTGAGGAAGGAGGTGTGGGACAGTCAACTATTCAGCAAGGCCCAGTGGACCTAAGTGACCTGTCCAGAAGTGCGAGTAAGCTGATGATGGCATTTCGGGATGTGACGGTGCAGATTGACAGTCAGAACATTCGAGTTTCATCTTCAGTCATGGAGTCATCTTCTTCAGTCACACTTGGAAGCTGCATACAGGAAGGAACCGCCACCACCGTAACAACAAACCCCTCGTCGCCATCTGCCCCAGATGGTTCCTCACAAGAACCCCCTTCTCTACCTCCAGGGGCCCTAAGCGAGCCAATAAATATGCCGCCTCCACCACAGGAGCCCCCACCACCCCCTGAAACAGAGCTTCAGGAAGGTGAAGATGTAGAATTTCCCGCCCCGCCTCCAAGTGAAGAGGAAATACTGGAAGAGCTTCAGCCTCCTCTAACACCTCTTGATAAAATGGCTGCCCCTCAAAGACTGGAGGAAGCCCTACCTCCTCCACCTCCACCAACAGAACCCACTCATGTCCCCTCACACCGTGAAGCCATGCCGCTGGGAAGCTCTCCTGTGGTGGAGCCTATTGACATTAAGAGATGTGGTTCGGAGACGGCAGATAACAGCTCGGAGCAGATGAGCAGCAGCAGCACATCGACGGAGGCCCGCTCCACCTCTGAAGCCTCGTCCAAGGAGGCACTGCAGGCCATGATCCTCAGCCTTCCACGGTACCACTGTGAGAACCCAGCCAGCTGCAAGTCCCCCACACTGTCTACAGACATCATGAGGAAACGCCTTTACCGGATCGGCCTCAACCTCTTCAACCTGTGAGTGGCTCCATATTGTCTCACATGATCTGTTAGCGCTTGAGAATGTACTGTACTTATATAACACCTTTCTATCTTATCAAGATACTCAAAGCTCTTTACAACCTGTGCCCTAATTTACCCATTCATACAGCACTCTACTGTACAAAGACTAATCAGTGCTTTAAATCACATGCATACATCAATAGGAAACACATCGGAGGCAATGAGGGGTTCAGTGTCTTGCCCAGGGATACTTCGACATGTGAGTGCTGGTAGAATCGAACCCCCAACACTTGCATTGGAAGATGACTGCTCTAACCAATGTGTTGGCATTGGCTCTCTGCTTCTCCCACACCAAATTCAGCCTAATATTTGTTGAACAGGCTAAAGTATAGCTATTTCTATGTTTTGTAATGTCAGTTGGTTGTGATATCCTCTAAATTTTGGTCAACTGCAAAGGTTTATGTTTATGTTTATGTTTATTAAATTTGTTCATTTTTTTTACAAAAGAAACAATACAAGACAATCTCATAAATGATAATGTACAAAATATAAAAAAATGAAAGGTAGCAGAAAGAAGAATAAATCTTATTATATCTGCCCCTTTTTCCAACAATCAGATTAAACAATAATAATCTTCAACCAACAGTACAAAATGACTAACTCTTTCTAATTTTCTAACTAATACAATACACATTACGCTATTTCATATATTTTTTTTAACACATTTGTTTTGATCATTTTCTTAAATGTAAACATTGACTTGGCATTTTTAACTACATTCTCCAAGCCATTCCATAATCTAATTCCCTGGATTGAGGTAGAACGTCCCTTCAAACTAGTTCTGAATTGTGGTTTTACAAACATCTCTGTCCCCTTAAGATTATAACAACTTTGTCTTTTAACAAAATGCATTTGGATATTTAAAGGTAATGCATTATTTTGAGCCCTATACATAACTGATAAAATATTATAGTCTACCAAATCATGGAACTTCAATAACTTCAGTTGATGAAATAATGTACTTGATGGATGACGGTAATGTTTTCTAGTGATAATTCTTACAGCTCTTTTCTGTAATACAAAAATAGGCTTTGTGATTGTTTTACACGCTTTCCCCCAAACATCAATACAATAGATTAAGTGTGGAACAATGATTGTGTTATACAACAAATACAGAGCTTTATCATTCAATAGGTCTCTGACTTTGTACAGTACTGCAATCGATTTAGCTATTTTTATTCTTACAGAATTTATGTGTTGTTTCCATGTCAGTTTGTCATCAATGATAACACCCAAAAACTTCACCTCATTCACTCTACAAATCTCAACATCCTCAATTTTGAGTGGAACATCAACAGTTTTCTTTTTATTACCGAATATCATGTAATTAGTTTTTTCTAGATTTAATGATAATTTATTTATTTTAAACCAAGTTTGTATCTTGACAAATTCTGTCTTTATCAATTCCAACATTTGTTCTATATCTTCACCTAAACAGAAAAAAGTGGTAGCATCAGCAAAAAGTACACAAAAGGTTAGTTAGATGTAGATGCACCTCCACATATATCCATTAATACAGTATTACAGATCTCGGGTCCAAGTTTGCGACCAGTTTCAGCTACTATTAAACAAACATTTAGGTCAATATCTATAAAATTGTTTTAGTCATAGCTTTGAATTGGGTTGACTCCAAAAGGTAGTCAGTTGTAGATGTTCAACCAATGATGATGCTCTTAAAGTAAAGTTTGTTTTATGATCTAGGAAATATTTTGTTACAGAAAAGTGAGCACACACAAACAAACAAAAGCATTATTATGCTCTTTACTAGCAGCTGATAATCACTGGCAACCTCAAATATTAATGACAAAGAATAACTGTTACATGATAGACTTGTGTAAATATTAACTTTTAAATAAAGTTTACTAGATCAATTTTAATAAATAATTAATTTCCCCTTTTACAATGTGAAACAGCAAAAAATTCAAGACATATCTGAATCATTAGGAGGTTTGTTGTACTTTGTAAGATTAATTTTGTACAAAGTAGTTGTTGACCTTTTGATTTGCTGTAACATCTTACATATGTACAAACAATTTTATTTATTGATCATCAAACAAGGCTTGTAACAATGTAATGTAATGCTGTATGGCCAAAGAAAGTGCTTTTGAACAATGGCCTTGGGGATTTTTTATTTATTTTTATCTCAGATTAAAAATGCCGTAAAAAAAAGCCAAAGTGCCAAACTTTGAAGAATAAATATTCCCTGAGACACAAAGATTAAAAAAGAGAGTGGGTGAATTATTGAGACAAGTGTCAGAAGACACGTTCGCAAAGAGAAACCTGAACACCAAGCTAATGGGGGACAAAATTGGGATAATCTAATTTGGATTTCTACAGATAAAACAAAGTGATGGAAATGAAAACCATCTTTAATGTCCATTACTTCCTTTGAAACTGTAATTCTTGCACACTAAACCTTATTGACTGCTCTACCTGGCAACAAAATGCTTCTTGAATTCAGACAAGAAACCTTTTAGGATATTGGACAAATTGGTGATACTGTTAAGGTAACGAAGTAAGGCCTTGCGTTTTTCACACTTGGATGACTTCTATATCCTATCTTTTTTTAAACCTGATAACTAAAAGAACTGAATACTCAAACACTGTTTGGAACCCAGTGCACCAAGAGCAGAAAGGACAGCTATTTGTCAAATTGCATCCTGCTGGCACTTAGCATCGTCTTCTTCAGGATCACAACACCACTTACTTCACTGAAAGCATGCTTTCAGCTACTGCCTCACTGACTCTGTATCAGGCTAAATATAAAGTATAGGTTCCTATTCTTCATTCAATATATGGTTGCAGGACCAAAACATGTACGTTTCGAGAAGGGCTGTGTGGGTTTATTTAGCCGTTTGTGTCAGGTACATTGAACAAATGAAAGATTCCAGGTGTTTGAGGTAAAACTGATTGACAGCAATGCTTGTTTTTCCTTCCACTCTTTTATTATTGCTGACATTTTTGGAGTCCTTAGAAAGCAGAAAAATAAATAAATAAATAAATAAATAAATAAATAAATAAAAAGCGCTGCATCGACTAAACTATGGGGTGCATTTTGTAAAGTTACACATAAAAAAATTAACAACATTTTTGATTTATTTAGCCTTTCAAAAGAAAAAAAGGTTTTTATGTCGCATTTTCACTGTTATTCAAACATTTATAAATGTCAGTTTTAAACAATTTAATTTAGAAGCTAAATATTTAGTTTACAAACTAAATGTT
>JBBPBX010012765.1:4968-19104 GCA_038048925.1 Garcialebias charrua | reverse complement strand
AAATAAGTATTTATTATTATCAAAACCATTGGGGTTATCATTATATCTTTGTAAAAAAAAATTGCAGTTGAACGTCTCTTCTGCATTTATGTCCTGGGGCAGAAGTTGAAAGATTTAGGAACCACTGCCATAAAAATACTGGACAAACTCCCTAAATCACAGGCATTCCTACCTGGTGGCCATGAAACAAATAATTTTATTGCTCTGTTTTTTTATTTGTTTTTCGATCATGTATCCATGACTTTTAAATACAGTACATTTAATCAGTTTTTGTCACGGATGTCCAGTTTGATCATTTCATTCTGAGCTGCAGCTTATGTAACAAATAAAAATAATAAAATACAAAACAAAATGGCCAAAGTAGTAATCTGATTGTGAAATAATAAAAATAATAAAAAATCACATATAGTTAGAGGGATTGGCTGCATTCATTTGTATATGATGTTAATGTATGTTAGTAGGATTATGAAATATTTAGACTTTTTAGAAGCATTCATATTTATATGTTTTTTCCCAGTTTTCACCATGCTTTTTAGTTTATTTGCAGACCTTCTCATTCCTCTGATCAAACACCTTGAAACTTGAAAGATAAGCTGACGTAATAAACTGACTATGGCATAAATAGAGATATGGAGAAGAAAAGAAGCCACAAAAAAAAAAAGTAAATCAAGAGAAAGAGAGAAGCAATCAGGCTTAAGGCTTATTAGTTCCACCATTTCATATCCTCCTCCGCATACCTGCACCATGATACTCTTTGCATCTTAAACAGGACTGTTAGCTTTGGGCTAAAAACGCAGGTATTGCTTGATCATGCAGACCAAAATGCTCACACATGCAGAATGTGGGGTAATACAAACTACAAGTGAGCGCTTATGACAGAGGGAGATTTGTGCAGCATCTATGCAGGAGTAAGCAGGATTATGGAAAGTCGGGTCTTTTGGGGTAAATGTCTTGCCTTAAAAATGGACAGGTGAGCAATGGGTATGAAATGAAGAAGCAAGGCAGAATAACTGAAGGGAAAGACTGCTTTATAAAGTTTTCCCTCAGAGTGTGTCCAGAATGATGATAACTCCATTACGTGAAGCCAGTGTGTTTCAAGGACACAAACTGGAGCTGCTGAGCCAAAGAATGGACCGATGGAGAGTGGATTATGGTGACATTAATAGCAAATTCCTGACTAGATTTATCATTTTGTATAAAGTGACTTTAGCATCTAATACATATCCATTTGACATGTCCTCAATTCATTTTTTTGCCAGTGTAGTAAATGCACTGATTAGTCATTAGAGCAGAGTGTGGCAGATTCACATCTATTCCTCGTCCTACATGGAAATAGGACACCATGAGAGCTCCTCTCCAAATTAAAGAAATGTCAGTGTGAAGAGTGAGCGTGTGAGAAGTGATATATAAATACATATGTCAAGCAGGGCTAATTAACACAGCAAGGCATGCCAAACTCCTCTGGAGAGATCTCACCCATCAGAAGGGAAGATCATCACCAAAAAAGCTCACTCTGTATGTGTATTTATTACTAAGTAGTGGGTGTTTGTTTAGGGGAACACAATACTTAGCTGTATTAGTATTCTGCTCTCAGTGCAGCACATAATTACAAAATCTAAAATCCAGATGGCGAATAGAGGGAGTATTTCTGATGCGTTTTACCACAGGAATACAGCACCATTTTGTGCAATTTTTTTGAATATTCACAGAAAATCAGATGAGTTTATCCGTATGCATGCTCAATAATCCAGGTAGAAAAATCTAAGAAGAAGAGGAAGAAACTGTTCAGATGACCTGACTTAACTTTGACAGATGATCCTATGTTTTTATATACTACACTTTATGAATTTGTATATGACAAATATGACTTATCACAAAAAGTAAAGTTTGTGTTTGGCTGATTATTTCAATGAGTAGGGCTGCACAATATTGGATTTTTGGCCGATATCCAATATGCCAATATGTTAAAACTTATTTGGCCGATAACTGATACTTTATATACTTTCCTTTGTCAGAACATAGCCCTCTTATTTAAGCTTATTTGAGGGGGTGGGGGTGGGGGGATGTGGCTTTATCATTAGATGATAAAAATCCTGTACATGAAGGACAGCCTTTTTAAGTTCAAAGTTTTTGTCTATCCATTGTGCTGTAAGACTAATGCTAACGGTGCTAACACGACGTCTAAATGTCTGTGGTAAAACTCACCCAAGTGCTATCGACTGTTAGCTTCTCAATGACGTTGAAGTGATGGCTTGTAACTCGGGTAAGGCTACATCGGAAAAAATATCTCAGACTGAGGATGATGCAGCAAGGCTCAACGTAGTCCATAAATCTTCGAAATCCAACACCCTCACCAACAAAAATGCATAAATACTTCCACACCGCCGACATTTTGAATTTTCCTCTCCACCGTCAGATCAGGTAGGCGCGTGTGACATCATCACGTTGTGCTGCCACTGCAGGCATCCTTGTCATTAGGTTGTCATACAAAAACAGCACCTTTTATATCAGTGAGTTATTTTGATGCAATGTCCGATGTCCGATATTGAACTTTAACGTTAATATTGTCCGATACAGATACCACGCCGATAATATCGTGCATCCCTATCAGGGAGTCTTGGCAAAAATAAATCTATGTAAGCCTGTTTATTCCCATTAAATGGTTCTACTTTTGTTTAAAAAAATAGTGCATTTATGGGTTGAGGAGCAGAGTTCAAAATGTGGGGCGTGCCCATGAGAAACAAGCCAAATCTTTCTTCCCAATGCCAAACAACCTTTTCTGGCACTGACTCTTGTTTTGTGTCATTTATTGTATTGGGTGATTCAAGTCTTATGGAACAAGACATGTTGGTACTTTAGCAGTTTAGTTATCTAACAAGCAGCTGCCTCCAGCATGTGAAATAACCACATGCAGCTACAACAGCCTGGCACATGTTTCTCATGCTTCTTACCAGCTTGGTCACACTTCTGTAGGATGGCAACTCAATCTTGAACTAGTAATTTAATATTAGCCAATGCAGGCTACTTTGTAGGTGTGATGTCCATCTTGAATTGGATTTTGACTTCAAAATGTTTTTTTTGTTGTTGTTGTTGTTGTATTTCCCCACAGTCATAAGCCTTTTCCAAATCCAGAAAAAACAAATGTAGATTGAAGTCGAATGCACATGACCCCTTAGCTATTTCACAAGAGTGAAGATCTGGTCCATCGTTCCATGGCCTGGACAAAATCCACACTTCTGCCTTATAGTCCAAAAAATATGGTACAGAGGAGTGCGATTCCTTGAAAGTTGGAAGACACTCTTCAGTGTCGTTTAAAAAAAAAAACATCAAGTTGAATATACAGTACATTTAAAATATAACAAAAGCAAAGTGTCTTGCACAGTTCTGTTGTGTAAGATATGCTGAATGTGGCATATAAAGGTGAAATATTGTAATTTCCATGTAAACAAGAGATTAATGCGTGCAGTCATTTGATACAAAACGTTACACCTCTCTGCACATCTCCTTCCAGTTTTCCGATTACAAGTAATCACCATCCATTTGTTGATGAGCAAACATCATATGAGTGACATCTGCCAAATTTGTTTGGCGAGACCTCACCTTCATCTGAGGGTGAGCAAACAGCTGAGAGGGTGCCGGTGCTTTCAGGGCGGATGCTTTCAGACAGCACGTTCATCCTCCCTGACTGTGCTATTACTGCACATCTGCTTTCATTTGGTTCTTTTGCAGTCTCCTTCTTCTACCCTGCAACTTACTAGACACACACGCAGATTTTTAAATGTAAAAGCTGCATTTAAACACTGCAAGAAGACTAGATTGGAAAAAAAATCTGTGATAATAATGCAGCAGCCTCGCATAAGCTAATATAGTCTGAATTTAAAGTGTTTACAAATATATAATTCTCACATCTGCCATACACGGGCAGCCAGTTGAGCGAAGCCAGGACAGGTGTGATGTGCCCTCTTTTGCGTGTTCCAGTTAAAAGACGTGCAGCAGCATTTTGCACCAGCTGCAGACGTTTGGAAGATTAACTTCCAAAATGATCACAAACAGAGGAATGCCTTTTTTTTAAACATCAATTTATTTAAGTCAGTGAGTTGACAAGAAATGGTTTTAAAGTAAATATTACTTTTTCAAAACATCCGAGCAGGTTTTTTTAAAATTTATACAAAAGATAAGTTAAAAAATGATGTATAGTTTTCAAACTTAGCTTTCTTTCCAGATGCTTATAGGAGTGATACTTTAGCACCTGCCAGGATCCAACCAGGTTCATTTCTGTTTAATAATGGTCAGTTGTGACCAATTTAGAGAAGTCTACAGCCATTTTCAAAAACAATGTCGGTGCAATAAAGTCAGGACATTTTGTATAGTTGCTTGTTATTTGAAAATGTGGTTCAAACTACATTTGTTTAAAAAAAAACCTGACCAATGCAAGGAGCTTTGAGGAGCTCGAAAATAATTCTGGACGTATAGTGCAAAAATTCCACTAAAATCCTTCCCATCTGGGTAAAGTTTAGAAAAATTTACTTCAGATATATATTTTTTTAAATACATTGTAGTTTGTTGAGTAATATTAGTGAGTTAATTGAAGAGAGCTGAGGTTGGCATCAAATACATTTTCAAAGCAACAAAAATACTGTTACTTTACGACAGCTTTTTCTAAGTTTATCTGTTTTGAATTTTTTACGTGTTTCTCTGATTTTTTATTCA
Organism: Garcialebias charrua; assembly: GCA_038048925.1. Taxonomy (NCBI): domain Eukaryota; kingdom Metazoa; phylum Chordata; class Actinopteri; order Cyprinodontiformes; family Rivulidae; genus Garcialebias; species Garcialebias charrua. Next base: position 14,394 of record JBBPBX010012765.1, on the reverse strand, counting down.
ATAGGGGAAGTCATATAGATTCTGTCCTGTGTGTTTGAAGTCTTTTTGGCTTGTCTCCACTTTGTGCAACATGTCAACATGAAGCATGTTAAACCACAATGTTCATGACAATAAAGTTTATTTATTCACACCTTGCATTATGACACATTGTTAGGAAAACATCCAGTTGTTGTAATGCTATTGTTTAACATTATGATAAAGCCACATTTCCCCCATCCCCCCAGACATGATGTACATAACACTCCTTAGTGTTGTTTAGCATTTAGCTTTAGCATTTCAACAACATTAATAAATCAGCTGTGGGCATTAAGAAAAGTAGAGATCCATTTAAGTATTTTTTTTTCATTGACCCTTTATTTATCCAGGTAGTCTCTTTGAGCCACGAGAACTCATTTTCAAGAGAGACCTGTTTAGGGAGCAGATGGTGGGGGGGTTAAGGGCCTTGCTCAGGGGCCCAGAGTGGGGCGAATGAGGGTGGAGGCAGGTGTGGGTGTTTCACCTTTTTCCACCCACATTTTTTGATGTTGTCTGTACCGGGGCGTGAACCGGCGATCTTCTGATCACAGGCCCACCGTCTCTAACCACTGCGCCACCTCTCGCCCAATAGAAAAGTATAGAAAGGTTATTGTCATCCATTTGGGTCTGGGATTTATTGAAGTACTTTTTCTTTTGATATTGCACACACCAATGTTGCTAGTTGTAGTTCAACATTTAAGTCTCATTTAAATAAACAAGACATGCAAGTAAATGTATATATTTATTTACAAAGTGAATCACAAGTTTAAAAGTCAGTTTAATTTGATACTGAAGCTTTGATTCAACTCAGTTCTTGGTGACCGTTCCTTTCAGTCATTGCTTTCCCTGTTTTGTCTCAGAAATCCTGATAAAGGCCTCCAGTTCCTTATTTCTCGGGGCTTCATCCCAGATACGCCCATCGGTGTGGCCCACTTCCTGCTGCAGAGGAAGGGCCTGAGCCGACAGATGATCGGAGAATTCCTCGGAAACAGCAAGAAGCCATTCAACAGAGATGTCCTAGAGTGAGTCACACACATTTCCTGAAACATTTTTACACTAATCTCTTCGATGACACTCGGCCATATACTGATCTGCTGTAAGCAGGTTGATTCTGCAGCTTCTTTTTTAAGCTATAGACTCACCACAAAGCTAAATTATAATAACTTATAGGGACCATTTGAAGAGCTGTATTTTGCCATCTTGATTTTTTTATTTATTAGTTAAATCACCCATTCACCCCAATCATTACTTAAAAACAATTCTCTTTCACTGTGTCCTTGAAAGATTATCATCTTTGCATTCCTTGTTCCTGTCAGCTGTGTACAGAACAAAACAATCAATAGTGAAAACGAAGGGAACTGCATTTAGTTCCAAATGGAGGATTGGTGGTTCAGACCTAAGCAGTGCCACGATTTCAAAAGTCCTTGGGAAAAAAATAATAATAATATTCTCCCTTTTCTGCTCTTCTGCCCCTGACATATTTAATGGTGCGCAAATAAACAAGGATGCATACATAAAAAAATATAATAAAAAACATCGCTTGAGTGCGTTTGTGTATGAACGAGAGGGATTTTGTAAAGCACTTTGCAACATTAAAAAGTCAAAGAACATATTACTGGAATGCTCGCTGCTTTAAAAATCAATACATTACTTTGGTAGAACCGATTGGATCTAGAAACATTGGAGTAAACGTAAAGCAGCTTCATCATCAACACCAGGAGCAGCTGGTCAGCAGATCTGAGTGACCGGGATGGAGTGTAATGGTGTAGAAGCTCTGCCAAATAAGGGGGGGCAAGGCTGTTTAAAACCTTAAAAACAAACAAAATAATTTTAAAATGAACTCTAAAATACACGGGCAGCCAGTGGAGAGAAGCCAGGACAGGTGTGATGTGCTCTCTTTTGCGTGTTCCAGTTAAAAGACGTGCAGCAGCATTTTGCACCAGCTGCAGACGTGCAAGTGAGGACTGGCTGACTCCAAGATAGAGAGAATTACAGTAATCCAGCCATGATGAAATGAAGGCATGGATTACTGTTTCGAACTGTTGCCGTGAAAGAATAGGTTTCACCTTTGCCAATTAAAAAAAAAATATAAAAACCAGACTTTACTGTGGCCCTTATTTGACTATCGAGTTTAAAATCACTGTCCATCTTAAAACCAAGATTTGTAACTGTAGATTTTACGTACATTGTCAGGGGGTCTAAGTCAACTGGAGGGCTCGAACAAGCTCCACTAGGTCCAAAAACGAGTACCTCTGTCTTTTTTTCATTAAAATGCAGGAAGTTTAGGGCCATCCAATCTTTAAGATCCTAGAGACATGATAAAAGAGGTTTTAAAAAAAATCACCCCCTGGTTCCCTGGCGGCCATTCTGGGGGTGGGGTCTGGTAAGATGGCAGGCCGTCGGGTGTTGTCCTGGACTATGGGAGGGTTCGGGGGCTGAGGGTTCGCGGTGAGCTGGGCTGGCTTTGTGCTCTCCCTGGGGCCGCTCAGGCTCGGGTGTCCTGTCCTGTCGGCGGGGCGCGGATTGGGCCGAATCTTGGATGTCTGCTACTCTCCACCCCAGAATGAATGGACCTACCTCCTGGGTTTGGGTGTGGGCTGCCCCATGTAGGGGGCAGGTACATGTCTTGGACCTGGGGGGTATAGAGTGTGCATTGGGATTATGAATGGAATTATTGTTTGTGTTTGAGTGAGGGTGAGGATGAGGGTAGGTCTGAGTGAGGGTGTCTGTGTATGAATGTTTAATTGTCAGGCTGGGACTTAGGCTGCCCCCTCTCTGATACATCTGAGGCTACTACTTGGTGTTGTGCTCCTACCACGTGGCCCCCTGGCGGGGTATGCCCTTGCCTGCCGGTGCCCTTGGGGCCCTCGGGGCCCTCGGCATCAGGGGTTGGGCACTTGGGCGTATGTCGGCCCGGCCTGGTGGCTGCCTAGTGGGGCTGGGGTCCTCTGGTCCTATCGGGTCTGGGCCTAAGGGGTGGGCGTCCCTGGTGCCCGGGCCTGAGCGCCTGGGCCTGGGGCTACGTCGGTGCGGGGGGCTCTGGTGGGGTCCTGTGAGTTTGTCGCTGTTGGCCCCTGGGGGTCATTGTAGCCGTTTACGCATTGGCCGACCCTCCCCGGCTCTCCCAGCTTCTAACCCGGGTTCGGCGTCTTCGCATTTACCTTTTCCGCCCGGGATCCACCCTTGTTCTGGAACCATCTTCACCGTGGTTCCATCGGCCGAGCCCNATATATAGGAGCCAAGATGGTGTAGTGGCAGGGCTTCCGACTTGGGACCCGAAGGACGCGGGTTCGCGCCCCGGCCACTACACACCTTGGGGTGTCTATGAGTGCACACCTATTTCTCCAGCTCCCCGGGCGCTTTCTATGGCTGCTCACTGCACCACCTGGTGGTGGTTGGGTTAAATGCAGAGACGAATTTCGTCTGTGTATGGGAAACATACACAGATGACAAAAAAAAAAAGGACATTTTATATATATATATATATATATATATAGCACTTAGCCCATCTAGGGACAAGTGCTGCGAATTAGCTGTTGCTATTGCACTATGATGCAAACATGGGACTGCTGTTTTACTCAGTTTGTCTATGTCGATGTGTGTCTGTCCCTATCAAACAAATCAAATCAATATATATATTTATAATAATCTACTGCAAAGTCATGAATATTATGTGTCTTTTGTGCATATGTGTTTTGTTGCTGTGTTCTGTCATGTACTTCGCAGGATTGCAGACGGCGGTTGGGTGCATTTGCCTTGTGCTCTTTTTGTGGATTTTTGTTTTGTGGTCTTAAAAAAAAGGGTCAGTGGTACTAAAAAGGACACGTGGATTATGGCTGTGGGATAAAATCAAGTTAGAAAAATAGTCATTTTTGGCTGCTTTAACTGTGTCCTGATAATTGCGCCAACAGTCTTTAAAATTTTGAAGGGGTACCTGCAGCTTGTCCTTCCTCCACCTGCTTTCCGCTCTGCGACATTCCTGTCCGACAGCTCGAGCCCTTCTGTTCTGAAGCCAGGGTTCACGTTTTTGAATCCAGGCTGTTTGGTCTTTAAAGTAGCCACAGTATCCAATACAGTCAGACAGGATGAGTGGAGCCAAGAACTAAGATTCTCAGCATCAGTTGAGGCAGGTGGACAGAGCTGGCAGAAGACCTCAGTGAACTGTCCAGCAGTGGAGGGGTTAATAATCTGACAGCTCTGAGCAGGAGTGTGAGTTTTAACAGGAGCATATGTGAGAACAGTCTGGAATGTTATAGACATATGATCAGAGATTTTAGAATCATGAATTTCCAGATTAGACAGGTAATCCCAAAGAGAGCACAAGATCTAGCTTGCTGCACAACAACAGGGAGCTGCAAGCTTTGATTAGCCACATAGGTTTCCAGTTTGCTTTAAAGTTGAGCATAGACATTTTCTGTACCTTGACTTGTCCAGTGAAGAATGAGTTGACAGAAAAAGGGCACCGCTAACTTTAGTTTACAGGCCAGATGCCCAATTCGCTGCTCAAGAGCTTTAGCGCATGTGTGTGAAAATGTCACTTTGGCTCTGTTTCTGCTGTGGTCCTTTTCACTGCTAACACTGTCCTCCCATGGAATGGAGTGAAATGGAAGGACGTGGGCTACAGCACAAGTATGTTTACTTTGTCTCTGTCCCCGTACCGCACCAGAGCTCTGACAAGTCAGCCGGCTGCTGTCAGTCAAACACACAAACACGGACCATGAAGTTTTTAGGAAGAAAATACGCTCAGACTTATTTTTCAAGGATTTTAATTTTTATGTTTTGGATGTAAAACTGAAATTAATGAGATGTCATACTCAGAGTGTGCGTTATGAATGGCTCTCAGCTGCTAACATGATATGTTTTAGGTCAATATCTGTAAAACTGACTGAGTTACCTCTTTTTGTGTTAACTATTTTCATTGGCTCTGGTGGCCATCTTGAATTGGATTGATTCCAATAGTTCATCAGCTATATCAATACAACCAGTGATTATTTTATGAATGTTTCATTAAACACTGGACAGTGGTTCATGAGATATTTTGCTAACAGACACACAAACAAAAGTAAAGAAGATGTTATTGTCCACCTTCACCTTTCAGGATCAGGTGATGATGATCCAATGGCAGTGTTGGGCAGAGCTAACCCAAAAATATATTTGCTAACCTATATTCCACTAACTCAAAAATTTGCTTCTCTAAGGCTAAACCGCTAACGATGTTAAAAATAAAATTAGCAGAAGCTAATGCTAAACCATTAACGACTTAAACCAGGGGTGGGCAAACCTTTTGACTCCCGGGCCACACTGTGTTCTAAAATTGGAGCAAAGGGCCGGGCCAGGAACAGAGGGATGGAGTGTTTGTGTGATGTTACACCCCAGCGCAATAACAGCTGCCGGGACACTATTAATTATGGGCGATTCCACCCTCTGCACCACTCAAGCAACCACTAAGTCAGGATTATATGATAGAACAGGGATTTTTATTTACAATAGTGAAATTATTGACCTTGTGGAGTCTTACCAACTTTAGACCAAAACAACAAACATAACAAACCACTGTATTTTCTCTTAACTGAAGAAAAATACAATTAACCAAACCACAAGTCTCTTACCTCACTATGCTAATGGAATACAGGAGAAAAGTCCGAATAAAGTGGTAGCTCGCCTCTACAAACTCCTCACAAAACTTTTTCGAACTACAGGATCTAAAGTTGATGACAGCAGGTCAGCTGGTTGTGAGTGGAAGCGGACGTCATCACTTCTGCAGCTCCTCTTCTGCAGCCAATTCTCATCCAGTCACAGCAGAGTACCTGGACAATAATTCACAACGTTTGTCTAGTTTTTTTTTTTATGTCACACACAATTAACAGTTTCACACACGCACACACATAGCATGACACAACAATTCCTGATGGATGATGCAGTGAAGAGAAATAACATCCTATTCAGGGTTTTCCTCTTTCACTTTATCCTGGATTCTTTTCAGCAGCCCAACATGTTTTTAAATTTGGTGATCCATCAAGTTTAAAGCTCCACTGACATCATCTTTTAACTTTCCATAAAATGGCACAACATATATATATATTAAGATTGACCTCTGATCGTTTTTGCTAAAACAATGTTAAATTAATTAAAATTCCTCTCAAAAATAGTTTAAAATTAGCGCCTTTTTTTAATTGATAAATATGGATTTTCCCGTCGCGCGATTATGACGTCAGACACAGACGAAGATGCAAACGCATCCGTCCGATTTAGCCATTTAAAACTTTATGTTTCAGAGAAGCCAAAGTTATTTCGAGTAAACAGCAGGTTATAATTTTTTTTCAGTTCTTGGCATAAACCAACACAGACATGTTCCCGTTTTTAGTGTTTTACATGCTTTATATTAGTAGCTGTATTGTGATGCGAAGCCACGGAGCTCCCAGGCGGGAGCTGAAACAGCTGCCGTAATCCGGCATGAAAAAGAAAAACACACCGCTGGCTGAAGCCCTGAGCTCGATGGAATGTCCGGCGTAAAACTAACTTGACCGCGGTTTAATGTGACGCAGATGTGTTTATATAGCTCTGCTCTGCAAACATTGAACGTTGTTGTCTTGCGGTGTTGAGTGTAAAATATTTCCGTGACACAACGCACATGTTACGATGAAAAGTCGGCTAGCTGCTAGCATGCACTCACCAGTGTTGTCCGAATCGATCTTGCCACAGGAACAAGCGTCCAAGCTCCATGTAAACAATCCATCTTGCAACAGGAACAAGCGTCCAGCTCCATGTAAACAATCCATCTTGCGAAAGAAACAAGCGTCCAGCTCCATGTAAACAATCCATGAACAAACGACCCGCTCTTTCCAAACGATGTCAAAACAAACCCAACAGAGTACTCAGTCAGCCCCTCACGCTTGTAGCTGCCTGCAAACTATGAACTGGATTTCCTGAATGTGAGGCGGGTCTTGTTACTCTGGGTTCATGAGACACGCCTCCGTTCAGGAAATCCATTCCATAGTTTGAAGCCAACGTGCATCATGGGTTGGATCGATACGTAAACAAGGCTGGTATCGGTATGTGCCATGAGCATTGGTTCCGCTTCTGCTCGGAGGGCGGGCCAGGGTCCATCTTACACGGGCACGTGAGTAGAACCGCCACAGACTTTGGCTTCTCTGAAGAAAAACCGCTAAAATATAACGTTTTAAATGGCTAAATTGGACGGATGCCTTTGCATCTTCGTCCATTGTATCAATGTGCGCAGTTGACGGAGTCTGTGTCTGACGTCATAATCGCGCGACGGGAAAATCCATATTTATCAATTTAAAAAAGGCGCTAATTTTAAACTATTTTTGAGAGGAATTTTAATTAATTTAACATTGTTTTAGCAAAAACAATCAGAGGTCAATCTTAATATATATATACAGTATATGTTGTGCCATTTTATGGAAAGTTAAAAGATGATGTCAGTGGTGCTTTAAGCTTAATCCAGATAGCTTCATTCTGTTGATGACAGCAGACATCTGGTTATAAAAATCCTCTCCCAGTGTATTTCCTTTCAGAGATTCCAGGGTCAAAAACTCCTCTGTTATCTCAAAACTGTTGTTAATCCCACAGATAAAAAATAGGAGCTGAGCAGTGTCCTTTACGTCCTTACTTTCATCCAGCGCTAACAAACCATAACTTAAAGGATTCTGCCTTTGAGCTTATTTTGCTGGCTATATCTTCATCAACCAGTTCCACCAGGCGAGTCACAGTCCTGCGTGATAAACTGATTTTTTCTAACTTGATTTGGCTTTCCGGACACAATAGAACTGATCTGTTTTCACCACGCATTCTCACCTTCAGAGAAAGGCTTGCTGGCATAGTTAGCCGTTAGCAAAGTGACGGCTGAAATTGTACTCTTTGAAAACCGTGACAGTTTCTTGGCATGTATAGTGCCTTTGATTGGACCTCGGTGAAAAATATGTTGTCCACTCCAGATTAAACACTCAGCACTCACTGTACACTTTTCTTTCTTTGATAAGCTCATTTTTACACAAGAATTTGTAAAGCAAAGCTAAAAAGTGAAAAAGAAATTTCTTCTCCACTTTTACTTTGCCTCCAATACACGCCACTATCTACAGTACGCCATCTATTGGGGAAATGCGGGAACACTTGCACTTCTCAAGGGCGGACGTATCCTCTCGGTCTCCGCTTTGCTTTTGCTTTGTCTTGTCTGTGAAACTGTCTGAGAGCCTCTCTTCTACAAAATCTTCTGAATCATAACTATGGACTTCAATTTGGTCAGTTGGTCCCTCAACACAACTGATAACATTTCTTCAAAGAGAAGACGGGCTGTAGGCGAGCCAATTTGCCCTGTTGGCATGCACACAGCTGGATATCTCATCGACTTGGAAGACTTGATGACGTGTCTATCTCTGCTGTCATCTGTGGATCTTAAGGACGCATATTTAATTGGATTTATGATAACTGGTTCCTGCTTTTTGGATTCGGCTGGTTCCTGGTCTACAAGGTATCAACAAACATGAAGACGTTGGCAGCACATCTGGACCTGGTCAGGCTGCCTTGCCCTACATGATGGTTTGGTTCATGTCTCGAGAAACCAGACTTTTGGCTGAATGGATTAGATCTCTGGGATTTTTCTCAGGCATGTTTCATTGGTATGGTCATTTTAATTTGGACATTTCAGAAGCGAGTGGACCGACACAGACTGAAGGTAGATGTCATTAAAGTTCTGCCTGTCCCCAAAACAATCGTGTTTATCTGAAATTCAGCTCCCTGACTGGCCTTAACAGGCCGTCTTATCTCAACATGCCTGGAGAAGTTTTGTAAACTTGACGCTCTCACCCCTCCCAAACCTTCTACAGAGGAATTCCACTGACTTTTCAGAGTAGCCCAGCTGAATAAACATTCTGTCATCATTTCAGGACTCTGGGTTTGCCTCTGGCCGTCCTCGGCAGACTCAGTCTGCATCACATTTCTTCATCTCCTTCCAGTTGAAGCTGCATCAACTAATCATATCTTGTCACATGTACATGTAGTAAGCCAATAGCATGCCTAATGGGCTCAGACACACCCACAACAGAGAGGAACAAGTTGTGAATTCTGTTAGTGGACTTAAAGTTGGCAAAACCAAATTTAGAAGAAGCTAATTCTGCTGATTATTTCCAAAGTTTGAGAACACACTAATTTGCTAAACAAAAACAAAAATTGTTCTGTCATTAGCTGTGTCATTAGCTGTTAGCGGATTAGCAGAACTGTGCCCACCACTGTCAACTGGTATCAAAACCTATTTTATAGCTGCTGTTAAAAATCAACATTAGGTACTCGTTTAGATTTTTCTGAGCTATGTATTCCATGAAGTTCATGTCCAAATATGTGCCTGAGTCTATAGTGTACAAAGACTGAGGTCTCTCTGTAGCATTGTCAACA
>JBBPBX010012764.1:28868-44268 GCA_038048925.1 Garcialebias charrua | reverse complement strand
ATATATATATATATATTTTATATTTCTTATTTCAAATTGCACTTAACATGTCTTCAAAAATACACCCGAACAGTACCACAACAATGCGGTCTTAAATTTGAAGAGGTTGTAGAAAGGGGGGGCTTTTTTGATCATTTCCAAGGCACACCTGACGATCACCCACGGCACACTAGTGTACCTAGGCACAGTGGTTGAAAAACACTGGACTTGTGTACTTGTCTCATTGTAGCCACATAAACCTGTTTATGGTAGCATTAGCTTTTAGAACCTGCTGATGGTCTTCATGTAGACCATCAAACCAAAAAACATGCTTGTTAGGCTGATTGGTGACTCTAAATTGACCCTAGGTGTGAGTGAGAGAGTGGATGGTTGTTTGGTGTGAGTGAGACAGGTCCCTCTTGTAAATGAGTCCCCGTGACTCAACGAGGCTAGCCTGTATAAATAAAGGTTGAATGAATGTAAAACTAAATGTTAAACAACTCTTGACGTCCCCCTGTCCGCACCACTCCCACCCACCATAATTTGAGACACACTGTAATACAGGCAATTAACTAAAAACTAACTACTGTAGCTAACTACACACTCAACTAATATATCAGAGAGTCAGAGTCAGAGTCAGAGAGTCTTTATTGTCATTTGCACCGCATGTGGTACATGAGATGAAAACGAGATTATGTACACGAGGTCCCAGTTACATCCAACAACAATGAAAGAGAAAAACAGTAATAACATCTAGAACTAACTAAGAAAAACATCAACTAGTAATACACTAAGCCTAATATAGTGGGAATAAACAGCAGCACGAACATGAGTTTGTATGAGCAGATGGTCACAGATGAATACAGCAACAAGAAAACAGATCAGCATCAGCATGATGTGATATTTTGCAGTGTTTATTTTTTATTTTATTTTTATTTATTCATGAGTCTAACAGCCTCAGGGTAGAAGCTGTTCCTCAGTCTAGTGGTTCTACATTTGATGCTCCTCAACCTCCGTCCTGAGGGGAGTGGGGCAAAGAGTGAGTGTGCTGGGTGAGTGAGGTCTTTCATGATGCAGGTGGCTCTTTTCCTGCATCTGGAGGTGTAAATGTCTGTGATGGTGGGGAGACTGACTCCAACAGACTTCTGTGCAGCCTTCACCACTCTCTGTAGAGCTTTCCTCTCTTCAACTGTGCAGCCTCCATGCCACACGTTGATGCTGGAGCACAGGATGCTCTCCACTGCACACCTGTAGAACGAGGTGAGGACTGGGCTGCTCAGACCAGCTCGTCTCAGCCGTCTGAGGAAGTAGAGTCTCTGATGACCTTTCTTGATCAGGCTGGTGGTGTTGTTGCTCCAGCTGAGGTTATCATTCATGTGTACACCCAAGTATTTGTAGCTGGAGACCACTTCCACTGCAGACCCACCTATTTTCAGTGGGGCATGGTTGTGTTTGTTCCTTCTGAAGTCCACAATCATCTCCTTTGTCTTCTTCACATTCATGTGAAGATTGTTCTCTTTGCACCAGCTCTCCAGGTGTTCCACCTCCTGTCTGTAGCTGGACTCATCATTGTTTGTGATGCATCCCACCACCGCTGTATCATCTGCAAACTTAACAATATGACAGCCTGGAAGTGTGGCTGTACAATCATATGTGAGCAGAGTGAACAGAAGGGGGCTCAGCACACATCCCTGAGGAGAGCCAGTGCTAAGGGTTATGGTGGAGGAGGAGAAGTTGTGGATCTTCACGGACTGTGGTCTGTCTGTTAAGAAGTCTAGTACCCAGTTACAAATATCACTATCATACCTAACTAATACAACAGACTTCAGCATGCAGTAAGCCTTTATTTACTGAGGGATGCAGTGAAGTGGGGTGTGCTTGTATATTTGTGTCTGTTTACTCACAGTAACAATTCCCCTCTCAGTACCGCTCATATTCCCAGCACACGCCCAGCTGCCATGCTAATTCACTGCTTATGTCTAACTTTTAGCTGTTCATTATTCCACCAGTCATGCATCACCTGATCCTTTAAACCAGATCCAATCAGAAGCTGTGTAGAGCAGGTCACGACTTCCTGTTTTAACTGGTGGTGATGATTAGTTTGTACCAATGTCCTGTAGGTGACATAGTTTAGACAAATCAGTCAGAGCTTACAGTCGGTGACACTGACACGACATATTGGCAGGTTTTTGAGATAAAGCGATAAACATTACGGTATGCAAAGAAGGAAAACGTTCCCACTTCAAGCACTGATACTAAATGAAAAAATCTTAACTAAATGTTCTTCTTTTTAAAGTTTACTGTTCAAACTGAACAAATACGTTCATTCTAGGGATGTACAATATTGGATTTTTAGCCGATATCCGACATTCATTCAATTCATTCAACCTTTATTTATACAGGCTAGCCTCGTTGAGTCACGGGGACTCATTTACAAGAGGGACCTGTCTCACTCACACCAAACAACCATCCACTCTCACACTCACACCTAGGGTCAATTTAGAGTCACCAATCAGCCTAACAAGCATGTTTTTTGGTCTGTGGGAGGAAACCGGAGTACCCGGAGGAAACCCACGCATGCACGGGGAGAACATGCAAACTCCACCCAGAAAGGCCCCGGACCGGGATTTGAACCGGCAACCTTCTCGCTGAGAGGCAGCAGCTCTACCAGTTGTGCCAACGTGCTGCCCAAAAATAAATTCGAGCCAGCCAGGAGCCAGCCGACATGACATGCCGATATGTTAAAACTTATTTGGCCGATAAACAATGCCGATACCGATAATTTGTATACGTTCTTTTGTCAGAACATATCCCTCTTATTTAGGCTTATTTGCTACAAAAAAATGTGCAACAGCTGTAAGAGCTAGTGACATGTATTCAGTAACAGCCATATGATACGCATAGCACTTTAACATATTAAATGAAAAGTATTAAATGTTATTTATTAGCATTAGTCACCTGCGATGCTGTCTCACTTGTGGAGGCTTTTTCCATGTTCCTAGCTGCAGTGTGGGATGCTGCACTCCTGTGCATGAAGGACAGACTTTTTAAGTTCAAAGTTTTTGTCTATCCATTGTGCTGTAAAACTAATCATGCTAACGGGGCTAACACGACGTCCAAATGTCTGTGGTAAAAGTCCATAAATCTTCGTAATCTGACATCCTCACCAACGAAAAATAAAACTTCCACACCGCCGACATTTTGAATTTTCCTCTCCTCCGTGAGATCGGGTAGGCACGTGTGACGTCATTGCGTTGTGCTGATGCTGCAGGAATAAACAGCATCTTTTATATCAGCAAGTTATTTTAATGGAATGTCCGATATTGAACTTTAATGCTAATATTGGCCGATACCAAGCCGACAATATTGTGCATCCCTAGTTCATTCATGTTCAGATTGAATGTAACAATGATTAATTTTCCACAGTATCATGAAGAAACTGAGTATGATCTTTGACAGTTTGCTTTTTCATCTTGACTGGAGCTTTGAAAGATGTACAGACCTTCACAAAAAATGTTTTTAATTATTCGTCCTATTATTGATTTTCTGGAAAAGTCATTGATTGACTCTGTGTATTCAGCTTTGCTCTATACGTCTAAAAGGAAATTTCAGTGAGTATTTTTTTATTCCATCCTCTTCTTTTTCAACAGCAACAGCTGTATGTATCATCTGCAGTTGGGCTCACCCAGCTGGCTCTTCACCGCTGTGACGTGTACGGTGAGGCCTGTGCCGACTGCTGCCTGGCCAGAGATCCTTACTGTGCCTGGGATGGCAAGTCCTGCTCCCGGTACTCCGCCTCTCAGAAGAGGTAAGCACCAACAGTAACAGCATCACTGTTAACAATGACACAACTTAACCAACTAATCCAATCAGTTTGTTCAGTTATCTCTAATCTGGCTGAATGGCTGCTTAATGTCTAAATCTGGTCATAATGGTCTTCTGAGGTTTTTGCCTAATAAGACTAATAAGGTATAAACATCTAACGGGTGTCTTAATTAAATTCATATGATGCATTGTAACACACTACGGTGATGGTTTGTGGTTAGATTTTCTTCTATTACACATTGTTGTGGCTTTATGTATTTCTGAGCAGCTTTGAATGGCTTGCGGTTGCTTTATGATGTTTTTCTCTCCTTATTTGGCAATACTGGTCTGACCCCTTTAGACGTAGCCGGAGGCAGGACGTCAAGTACGGGAACCCCATCCGCCAGTGCAGAGGCTTCAACTCTAATGGTAACTAATGAACTGAGAGAGTTGGCATGTCTCATTGAGTGCGTTGGCTTTAAACATCTGGATTTGTTGTAATCTGGCAGGTTGTTTTGACTTCTGTGAAATTCAAATAGCAAAATAATCAAAAACTCAATTTGTCTTGAATGTGAATTTGGTTCTGGGAAGCTCATAGTAATACCGTAAATGCGTTGGTTGATATGAGAATCTGTCCGTCTCTGCCCTGCAGTCAATAAGAACACTCTGGAGATGGTGCAGTATGGGGTGGAGGGAAGCAGCACCTTCCTGGAGTGTCAGGCGCGCTCTCCTCATGCGATCATCAAATGGCATCTGCAGAGAGACAACAGTGACCGCAGAAAAGAGGTGAGCCAATCCCAGCTGCACATCTACGAGTCACCGCTAATGAAATCACATGGGGTTATTCAAATGCATATAGGATGTAGCATAAAACTCCTTAGGTTGCTTCTTTTTTTCTAGTCTTTCTTCCCTTTCCTGTGCTACAAAGGAAACATAAGGATTTATTTGCAGCATGACACATTTGAAAAATGGCTCCATTGTCATTTGGTCTTGATTATCTGTTAACTTGATAAGTGAGGCTTTGGTTGGATGATACATGATTGCACACACTGACTGCCCTTAGGCCTAAGGGAATGACATCTAAAGAGGAGCTGAGAAAGAGTCCTCCGCTCTGATATACAACCTCGAGGCACTAGTTAAAGTTTTACTGTGAGGCTGCTGCCTCTCTTTTATTAACTATTCTGTTGGATGGTCTCGATTCCCACAGCCAGCGCCAACTGCGCTTCTGCATTCTGAGCAAAAAGAAGCTGTCATCACCTAATCAGATTTCTGGGTGGGGATGTGCAGACATTTGTAGATTGAATATTCATAAGAGACTAAATAAAAACAAGATATTTTCTTCATCTGCTACCTTTCATTTTATGTTTTTTCTTTTCATTTTTATATATATGTTATTTGTTGTATTTCATTCTTATAAAATGAATAAACTTTAATAAAATAAAAAAAATAATAATTTTATTGAAATTTTCCCAACAAGAAAAAATGCTCTTTGATAAAAAACCATGCAGTGTATTTAAAACATCTTTTGTATCAAATACGTAGAACTCCTACAAGAAGATCATTGCACATTTTTACGGATGAACTTCCTGATCAGGATGTTTTGTCCATTAAGGATTTAAATGAGAATGAACAAGTCTTTTTGTTATCAGAATAAAAGAATGTGCCAAGTGATGATTTTTTTTTTTTACATCTCAGGAATTAGCTCCAAAATGAGATGAAAACCTATTTTCTTCCCCACATAGATGGATTTGTCGTCCAGAGAGCCAAATTCAGTCGATGGCATGCTGGCTCAGTTGGTAGAGCTGTTGACTCTCAGCCAAACGGTCGCCAGATCGAATCCCGGCCGGTGGCCTTTCTGGGTGGAGTTTTCATATTCTATCCGTGCATGTGTGGGTTTTCCCCATGTACTCCGGTTTTCTCCTACAGACCAAAAACATGCATGTTAGGCTGATTGGTAACTCTAAATTGTCCCTATATTAGAGTGAGAGAGTGAATGGTTGTTTGTCTGTGATGGACTGGAGACCTGTCATGGGTGTCCCTCATCTTTTGCACAGTGACTGCTGGATATGGGCACCAGCGCCCCCCATGACCCACAAAGAAAGAAGTGTGTGAAGATATTTTGGATGGATGGAAATCCAGTCAGGACACTGATTTTATTTATTGCTGTCCCGTGGAAACTTGTCCCTTAATTCTCTTTAGGCTTTCTTCTTAAGTGTGTTCCTAGCTATGCTAGCTTCAACAGTCAGCTTTGTGTACTCAGCCAAGTGTCTGGAATTCATGTTTCATTAAATTGGTGGTGACTAACATGCATGCTTTTGGTCTATGGGAGCAAACCGGAGTACCTGGAGAAAACCCACACATGCACCAAGAGAACATGCAAACTCCACCCAGAAAGGTTCTGGGCTAGGATTTGAACTGGTGACCTTCTCATGAGAGGCAACAGCTCTACCAACTGTGCCACAATTATTATTTCATTGTTTTATTTTTGCTAGGAGCTTGTACATTCCAGACTGGGCACCTGTTTCATTTTGTGTTGTGTTTTCATGACTTGCAGCAACCAGACTATGGGTTCTCTTTATCATGAGTAGACTACCTTTAACATCAGAGTAAATATGGTTGTGTTTGAAGTGGTACCATAACTTAGATATGTGAATTGATGAGTGGCAAAGTATCATGTTCAGTTATGGGGTTAAGTTCTGCATTACAAAACACAGCCATTGTGTGAGCATATGTCAAGGTTGAGAGGGGGAGAAGACAAATTCTATCAGGAGAGTTATACTGTACCTGAAAGACCCCAGCGTCACAAAGTAAGGAGCCATACACTCAAACAAGACCTTTCACCATGTGTGGTTTCACTGTACTTTTTTTGGTAACTTTTTTGTTTACCTGGATTATTGTGCATGAACTTTGGTGTTTTGAACCACTTTGGCATGACTGTCTCAGAGGAGTTGACAGGGGAGAGGATGGACCACAGAGGCAATCTTAGCACTAGCAAACTTTTTTCCACTATGGAGTATGCTGTTTGTGGGAACCAGTTTTGCTAGTTGTGTGAAGCTGACACCCTACCCACGTCAAAAATTAAAGCAATTAGTCTGAATGGTTAGTGCTCCGTTAGTGCTGGTTTGTGCCGTTAAAATTTTCGTTTGTGCTGCTTTGGTTTCGGAGATATTAAATATTATTTTTTAGGTCATCTAAAGGTCACCATCCCCCCATATACCTCCAAAACGCACCGGAGTGGTCTAGTTTGTTAGTGCTTCGTTAGTGCTGGTTTGTGCTGTTGAAACTAGCGTTTGTGCTGCTTTAGTTTATGAGATATTAATAATTAAATATTTAACCATTATGTAGTAATATAGGACGGGGTCAGTTTACTGACTTACCTATATTTTAGATGTATAAATTGGCAGGGTTTAGACTGACACAAAAATACATCATTAATTAAACGAGTTCTCTCTTTTTCAGCTTAATACCAATAATTCTATACCTTGACCAGATGTAATTCACCGGAAACGTTAAACTTATGTTGGAACAGCAGGACTGGTCCATTTATTTAACATAATCAATAAATTACATCACACATTATGTACATGATTGGTTGATCATTTTTCCTATAATTAACTTCAGCATAGATGAAACATAGGAACAACAGACAAGTAAAAGATGACATTACTTCTTCTGCAGGTACTCTTAACTTAGTTTGTTGCTGACAACAGATATAAAGTTTAAAGGGAAGTTTTTAGCATAAGAAGGAGGAAAGGTGGAAAAGAAGGGGTGAACTATCTTGAATGTTTATAACCAGAACATGACACGTTCCCCGTGCGATCTCCAGCTGGACGTACCGTATGTCCGGTGTGTAAACAATCAGCGACTCGTTACCTTTTGACGGTCTACCAAGAATGGATCGATCCTTGAAGTCCGGAGAGGTCAGTCTGTTTAGATTGTAGCTTCTCACGTCCGCCTTTGACCCACTGAAGTAACGTAGTCTGGTTGATGTTTCAAGAGTAAAAGTGTTCTTGGATGTGAACACTCATTGTGGTCGGAGCTTAGAAGCTCAGGTGAGTTAACAGCAGTCTTGCTATTAATTCGGCTGTTGAACTGGACCGTTGACGCTTGGTCCAAGTTCTCAGCTTCAAAGAGAAAGTCAATTCATGTCAACTTTCTTCCAGCAACTACTGAAGAGAAGTTAGATGTGAAGGTTTTAACTGAAACGTGACCCAGAAAACGTGTTATTTTCTGATTGGCCGGATGGCATCAGAAGTTGATGTGAGAATGACATCAACACGTTGAAAGGGGGTCAAAAGATTAGTTTGTCAGAAAGATAAAGTGTTAGTTTCAGATGTCAGCATTTTATGATAAAACTGATTCCTTTGCTTTAACACTTTAACAAAATACTGTTGGTTTGATTAAAAACAACGTCATTAAGCATCACATATGGGACCTATTAATGATAATAGCAAAAACAGATATTATTCATCTGATTATTAATTAGGACAAAAACAAAAGTTTCTTCTGAGGAGATTGTCCTGAGCTCAAACTAAAATGAGATAAACAGCGTCACTGAATCTTCACTGTAGGTTTGAGGAGAAATCCTTCATGAATAACATTTTGAGAAAATGTCCAGTTTGAATTAAATAGTCCTTGACTATCAAACATTAAATGTACTAATGCTTATACAAATAACACAAGTTATTCATTGATGACATTTGAATTAACACAAATTAAAAGAAGTCTCTGGATGACTTAATTTATGATGTTTGATTCAAATTAAAAGTAATAAAAGTATTATTGTCCCTTCAGGAATAACTCCCAAAAAGTTCATTACTGAGAACGATCAGAGACGTGCTTCAAACTCAAGGTTGTATCACTACAGATGATGTCACCATCCCCCCATACACCTCCAAAACGCACCGGAGTGGGCTAGTTTTTCGGATCCGCCTCTCGGGTTGCAGTGCGCGCTCCCGACACAGGGTTGCAGTGCGCGCTCCCGACACAGGGGGAACAGATGACCTAAAAAATAATATTCAATATCTCCGAAACCAAAGCAGCACAAACGAAAATTTTAACGACACAAACCAGCACTAACGGAGCACTAACCATTCAGACTAATTGCTTTAATTTTGATGTGGGTGGGGTGTCAGCTTCACACAGCTAGTTTAGCTTGGTGGCTCCTCAGATTGAAAAAGTCCTTTGGATGCAGGATGAAACATCTCAGCAAAAAAAATAAACTGTCCAGATGACCTGACAGAACATTGTTGATTTTTACTTGGATTATTTAGCATGAACTTTCTTTGTTGTTGTTGTTGTTGTTGTTGTTGTTGTTGTTGTTGTTGTTGTTGTTGTTGTTGTTGTCAGTTTAAAATGAAATTTAGTTTAGATCTAGTTTGGTTTTGAAAATGATAAAAATAATCTTGTCAATGGCAGTTCTCTTTTACTACTCATACTTGCATCTTATTTCCTTTTATAATTGCTGGTTCAGTGTTTCTTAAGTGAAAAAAGTAGGAAATGAAGCTCTGAAGTTAATTTTCTACAGTACGTATGGTTGCTTCTACTGGTTTCATTTCTTAAAGTCATGAACCTTAGAAATAAAGGTAGAGTTTGACACTGTATTTGAAATGTGCTAAACAAGCTGTGGACTTCTCACCAGTGATTACAGCCTGATTCAATATTATAGCCTTAGCCTTTCAGGAAACCCAAGGACACTTAACAAACCAATACAGTTCAAACATTATCAGTGACAAATTGAAATATAAAATACATAAAGATTATAAAATACAAAATAATAAAAATACATTTAGTAAAGTTAATGATAAGCTAGTCTAAAGAGATGTGTTTTCAGGGCTGTCTTGAACAGAGAAAGGGAGGTGGTGTTTCGAAGGTCTGGCGGTAGAGCGTTCCAGAGGTGAGGGGCAGAGCAGGTGAAGGCCCTGCTCCCCATGGTGGAGAGGCGGGCAGAGGGTACATGGAGATGTAGCGAAGAGGAGGATCTGAGAGAGCGTGATGGGATGGAGATTTGTAGGAGGTCAGATAGATAAGGAGGGGCAAGGTTGTGGATAGATTTGAACGTGAGGAGTAGAATTTTGAAGATGATGCGTGATTTAACCGGGAGCCAGTGGAGCTGCTGCAGGACAGGAGTGATGTGGTTATAGTAGGAGGTTTGAGTGATGACACGGGCAGCTGAGTTCTGGACCATCTGTAACTTGTGGAGAGATTTGTTGGGGAGGCCGTAGAGAAGGGAGTTGCAGTAATCGATACGGGAAGTCACAAGACTGTGCACCAGGATGGCTGTGGAGCGGGGTGTGAGAGAAGGACGGAGACGGTTAATATTACGGAGGTGGAAATAGGCAGACCGAGTAATATTGTTGATGTGTGAAGTGAAGGAGAGAGTGGTGTCGAGGATGACACCGAGACTCTTGACCTGAGGGGAGGGGGATAGCAGAGAGTTGTTAAGGGGGACGAGAAGATGTTCTGATTTTGAAATAGAGTTTTTGGTACCAACAAGAATTATTTCTGTTTTGTTACTGTTTAGTTGAAGGAAATTGTTAGAAAACCAGTGATTTAGCTCAATGAGACAGTCGGTGAGGATGGAGGGTGGGTGGGTGGAGTTAGGTTTTGATGACAAGTAGAGCTGTGTGTCATCAGCATAACAGTGGAAATGGACGCCGTATTTGCGGAAGATGTGACCTAGAGGAAGGAGGTAAATGATGAAGAGGAGGGGTCCGAGGACAGAGCCTTGGGGGACACCCGTGGAGACAGGGGAAGACTGGGAACGGAAGGATTTAAGCTGAATGAATTGAGTGCGGTCAGAGAGATAGGAGTTGAACCAGTCTAACGGGGTACCTGAGATGCCAATGGAGGTTAGTCTGTTGAGGAGGATAGAATGACAGATGGTGTCGAAGGCAGAACTTAGATCAAGAAGAATGAGGATGGACAGAAGACCAGAGTCAGCAGCAAGAAGGAGGTCGTTAGTAATTTTTACTAGAGCTGTTTCGGTGCTATGGTGGGGGCGAAAACCAGATTGAAACTCTTCATAAATGTTGTTGTTGGACAGGTTAGAGTGTAGTTGACTAGCAACAGTTTTTTTCAAGAATCTTGGAGATGAAGGGCAATTTTGAGATCGGACGAAGATTATTGAAGTTGGTGAAGTCAAGACCTGGTTTCTTGATGATGGGGTTGATGGCAACAGATTTGAAGGCTGTGGGAACAATGCCAGAGGTTAGGGAGGAGTGTATGATGTTGGTGATGATAGGGAGCAGAGACGGGAGACAGGATTTAACACGAACTGTGGGAAATGGGTCAAGTTGACAGGATGAGGACTTGGACTTGCTGATAATGTCAGCAATGTCATCAGCAGAGGGGAGGGAGAAGACAGAAAAAGGAAGGGAGGAGTTCAACAAGGATGCTGGGGGCAGTACTGTATTTGGTCCAACGTGTTTATGAATTGAAATAATCTTTTCATTGAAATATGACATCAGGGAGTTGCAAAATTCTGTGGAAACCATGTGAGAGGGTAGAGAGTTAGGAGGTGAGACAGAACGGTTTAAGGAGAGAGAACAATGTCTTTGAATTGCCAACATTGGAACTGTGCTCCAGCATCAACGTGTGGCATGGAGACTGCACAGTTGCAGAGAGGAAAGCTCTACAAAGAGTGGTGAAGGCTGCACAGAAGTCTGTGGGAGTCAGTCTCCCCACCATCACAGACATTTACACCTCCAGATGCAGAAAAAGAGCCACCTGCATCATGAAAGACCTCACTCACCCAGCACACTCACTCTTTGCACCACTCCCCTCGGGACGGAGGTTGAGGAGCATCAAATGTAGAACCACTAGACTGAGGAACAGCTTCTACCCTGAGGCTGTCAGACTCATGAATAAATAAATAATAAGAATAAACACTGCAAAATGTCACATCATGTTGATACTGATCTGTTTCTTGTTGCTGCGTTCATCTGTGACTATCTGCGTTCATCTGTGACCATCTGCTCATGTTCGTGCTGCTGTTTATAATGATGTTTTTCTACTACATTAGGGCTTAGTGTATTACTAGCTGATGTCTCTCTTAGTTAATCCTAGATGTTATTATTGTTTTTCTCTTGCATTTGTTGTTGGATGTAACTGGGACCCTGTGTACATAATCTCGTTTTCAACACATGTACTACATGCGGTGCAAATGACAATAAATTCTCTCTGACTCTTGAGTCTGACTCTGATGATGTCAGAGAATTAGATAGATTTGGCTTGAGAAATACTGTTCTTGTAGTGGATGATGTGGTTTGCATAAAGTTCCTTGTGAATTGTGAGACCAGATTTTATATATATAAAATCTGCATGCCTCTTTTGTAATTGTCTATTGTTGTTGCTGTTGTCCATTGTTGTCATCTTTGTTGAAATGAGGTCTCTCTTGTCAATGAGTCCTCAACGCTCAATGGGATTAACCTGTCTATATAAAGGTTGAATGAATATAGGTTTGGTTTATGTGCCAATAGCATTCATCCATCCGTCTGCCCATCCATCCATTCATCCATTACCTTTACCCACTTCTTCCTTATGGGTCACAGGGATCACTGGTCCAGCAGTCACTGTGCAAGAGGCAGAGTACACCCTGGACAGGTTGCAAGTCCACCACAGGGTGCCAATACAATCCATCCATCCATTATCTTTACACGCTTCTTCCTTTTTGGGTCGCGGGGGTCACTGATGGCCATGTCCAGCCATCACTGTGTGAGGGACAGGTTGCAAGTCAACCACCATGTGCCATTACCATATTATGACAAATGTATTTACTTTTGCAGAAAGATAAATACCAACAAACTCAAAGTCGAAATTAAACTAAATTAACCTTTGTAATTTAATTGTTGACCATTTTCTGCCCTTTAACAAGTAATTTTTCAGTTTTAACGCAGTTGCTGATCTTCTGTCGTACCTTTACAGATGCGTTCTGATGGTCGTATTTTGAAGACGGACCAGGGTCTGCTCATGCGGTCTCTCCAGCCCTCAGACTCTGGCATGTACCAGTGCACGGCCACAGAGAAGAATTTCAAACACACACTTGTCAAGCTGCAGCTGGTGGTGTTGTCAAGTCGGGCCGTCAACAACGCACTGGTGGACGGGGGAGGGTGGCTGGCGCCGTCAACTGCTGGAACTCATTGGTCCGCCAGCACGGGCCAGTACAAGGACCTGCTGACCATTCTGAGCCAGCCAGAGATGAGTCTGATCAATCAGTACTGCCAGGACTACTGGCAGTTCGGAGACCCTCTGCTCGGCTCCCTGAAGGCCAAAGATATAAAGGAGCTCAAAGAGCAGAAGAAACCTCGCAACCGCCGACATCACAGGGGCATGGAAGAGGAGGAGGAGGAGGAGGAGGAAGAGGAGCAGCAGCAGGGAGCCGAAACATGAGGAAACTGACTTTGTGTTTGAAACATCTTCAGCACAATCTTCCCCCACCCTCACACCCACCCCTGTGAAAACTGGGAGAGACTCAAAGAGAGTAGCATCATGAAAAACGATATAAAAAAAAAATCTACAAACTGACAAAAAAGGAAAATCAAACTGAGAGAAAGAGGCTTCCAAACAGAACCCGACACTTCCCTGCAAACAGTAAGATATATGATACACAGTATTTATTGTAGGTTGTAAATAGTATCATTCTGTGGATTTCTTTGTACTTATGAAAATGCTCTGTGTATAGGTATCTTTGGGGGCAAATATTGTTATTGTTGTTAATTTTATTGTTGCTGTTGTCATTACGGAACCCATTTGTCTGCATCCTTTGAACTTTAGGGAATGTGTTATTAAGCATGTTGTTCAGAGCAAACCGCAAGAAGGTGTCTGTATGAAATGAGTTGATGAAGAGGTGACGGGAGGCTTTTTATGGTTTTCAATGAATAAGACTTTTTTTATTCCTGGACACTCCTGAAGCGCCTGCAGCCTCCTGGTGACTGTGGACAGGCTTCATGTAGTTGGAGGACCACTGGCCCATGGGATTGTGGGAAATTGTGTCTTTTCTCAGTGGGAGTCCGTGTTCTGTTTCCACCTTAGAGGACTTATTATAAAATGATGTGGACTGTTGATACATGCCAGCTCAGATTCAAGATCATAAAAGTTTTTCAATGGGATTTACAATTTTCTTTGTTTTACGAATGACATTTTTCAATGTTTGGTACCAACGTCCTGTACAGGACCTGCCAAGATTTTGGACCCCAATGGACACAAGCATGAAATACGTTTTTTATTTACTTTTGAGAAATATGGCATACGTTCACCATAAACAGAGATGAGGATTCAATGTTTTGCACAAAAGGGCATTATTTTATTTTTTATGTTTTGGCTGGGGCCAAGTGCAACACTTAGGCAAGGTCTAGTTGGCTTCTGTGAAAGAACCAAAACGATTTACATGAAAGTGTTGCCCCAATCAGCCAGTGGTTCCGAGCACACAATAATTTTATTTTTTAATTTTTTTACTTTGATATGTGTAAAATAAATCTAGAAGAAAAAAAAAAACATGTCCATTTACACAACAAAGCAATGTAACAACATTGTGACACTAACCAAAATACAGAGTATGGGGAAGCTGGCTTTCATTGTGTGCATGAACCTGTATTTGTACTGTGATGCTAATAGTGTGTTCGTTGTTTTTATTTTTATTTTTCCACCTGTGTTGTTGTAAAATGTGTTTTTCTCCATACACAAAATGGGGAAAACTGATGGTCTAAATTTAAAATCTCCTGAGTATACCATGATACGGCTTTCCATTCACATACAAGTAAATATAGATTTAGACAACTTCTCAAGTGAAATGTTCTCACATGTGTTTAAATCATAGGCATTGCAACAATTATGTTCAGTCAACCTTTATTTAGGAAGGTTAGTCCCATTGAGCCTCGAGGACTCATTTACAAGAGAGACCTGTTTTCAACAAAGAATTATGACAACAATGAAAAATGAAGTGAAGGGGACGTGTCCCCCCTCCCCACCACATTTGAAAAATATTCATTCCCCACTCCCAACACACACACATTTACCTTGAAATATTAATTCACTCAGCGCTGTATCTACAAAGTATTTCTTGGTGAACAAATCCATTTCACTTGATTAATAGGAGAATTTTCAAATCACTAAAAGTCCACTCCGGGTTTTCCTGGTTACCTACAACAACTCCACACCGCATGGAATGTTTCCCCAAGATCTTCTGTCTTGACAGGGTGCCTACAGGGGGAGGAGGGAGAGACACCTCTGTTTTGCGTGCTAGCTTAGCGCTACATTAGTTCTGACAGTTTTCGACGCATGTGGTGGGTGGTGGGCTAGGATGCTTGAGAGAAGCAGAGCATGCTCTATTCACATAAGGAGAGCTGTTGGTCAGGCTACTTCTTCTTAAGCCATGCTCTCTAAAATAGTTACTGAATCAAGTGTACTTACAATATGTACAGTAGGTAAAAGTAGATGTTCAACAACCCGTTAAAATACACCAGAATACAAATGGCACCTACTTTATTCGAAATTTTATGGCGAGAATCCCTAGACTCCCCCACAACCACCAGAGTGTGTCCCTCCTGCATTACAAATGCTTCTGACGCCAATGGTTTGAATTGAACAAAATGAGGAAAAATGCAAAGAAATTTCAATA
>JBBPBX010012764.1:0-28606 GCA_038048925.1 Garcialebias charrua | reverse complement strand
ACTATTTGATCAGATTCACAGGACATAAAAATGTGAAAAATTGATAACATAAAATTGCATGACAGAAACAAAATAGAAAAAAATGTGAAAATATTTTAGTTTGATCATGTTTAACTTCAAAATGAGGCTTTAAACACGTTTCCAGTTTTGTTCTCAGGCTCAGGTCTATTTGGACACCTCTGTGAAGATCCGTCTGTAAGCACAACAATATTACCTGCTCCTAACGGTGGCTCATGTTTATCCTGTGAATCGGTCAAAGAGAGTAAATAGACTATATGCCACGGACTTCCGTTCCAGCACTTCCGCATTCATGAGCCCGACCGCACACTTCTGGTTAGCGGGAATGACACGAACATAAATGACCAAATACAATTAATAAAACATCTACATACACACCAATAAAAACTCTATACACATATAAATCCATATAAATCTATAGCGACGTTCCCCCTACGGATAGCCGCGATAAATTGTTGCCCTAACCCCCCCTCGGAACAGCTGTACCCACCGGTGGGCGGACACAACGGAACTCACGTGTAGTGCCAGTAGCTCGCAGCCGCTTCCCGTTTCGGGTCGTTGTCATGGTCTGCTACTAGGAGCTAACGCTAACAACAACTGCAGTGGATGGGAACCGGAAGTGGCGGATGTGGCCGATATTTTAACGGAAGTACGTCACAACTACCCGTGGCATATTCTAAAATAAATGTTGCTTTTTATTCCTAAAAAGATTAGAAAGATTGTAAAATTAGTTTTTCTTAATATTTTTAGTCCTTGTCTGCGCTACTTCACTTTTTTTTTTTTCAGTTTTTAATGACAATTGTTCACACTTGACCAAATGTTGAATCACCTATTCTGTGACACATTAACATTAACAACATTTCAGTTAACAGCAGGAAAAAAAACAGTCTTGGCTTGTTATTTGAAAAAATAAAATAAAATCCCAAACCTTTGTATTTTGTTTAGTGTATTAAACCCCACCAGCAAAAAAATAAAATTGAAAAAAATCCCAGTTTAATGGTGATTGGTTTTAGGTTTGAGTAAGACAGAAAAAAGAAAAAGAAAAAAATGGATCCATTGTTGTTTTGGTTTCTAGAACACAAAGTAAATGTGAGCTTTAGGCTGCTGCGTTGTTTCTGAATCCTCGTTTACGTGGATCCACAAAAAAAAAAAGCTTTAAAAAGGTCCGCTTGTCACAACAACAAAAAAAACAAATTTTATATTTATTGGATGTGCAAACGCAGTTTATAATTGTTCTGGAGTGGTTTAGACAAAGTTTTAGTTTTCAAGTGTTCATTTATTTGTGTTTTGTTTTCTTTTGTTGTCAGATTTTACAACAAAAAAAGCAGTAATGTTGTTGTTCTGACGTGTAAATTTCTCTACCTTCCTTCATCGTTGTTGCTGACTAATAAATTAAAGCTCTATATTTTATAAGAATGGAATGCTTTCCACCTTCATTGTGAATTACTTGATGCTGAATGTTTTCCATTTTCTGCCCAGAAACCTCTTGAACCTTGGAATAAAGTTGTACTTGTCAAAGAGAAATGTATGCACCTTTGTGTGAAACAAACATGCTGCATTTGGAGCTAACGATAAAACTCTTGTAATGAATGTGCACCGAAAGATCACCGAAGAGCCTTTGATTTCTGTTCATATCAGAGTGTCTGTAGCTCTGGCTTTCAATATACAGGCTTTCCCCGACTTACGACGTCATCGACATACGACGTTCCGGACTTACGAGCGGACCAACGAACAGTAAAGTTGTACAGAAAATACAGCACTGGTATGTGTTTTTAGATGAAAGTGTGTTAGCTAACCGTTTGTAAACAAAGTTCTGTGCATGTTTATGAACCAGTATGTACGTTTGTGTTGAAAAACGGGTGTTCGGCGCAGCGCTAGCATACATTTTCCGACTTACGACCAAAAATCCGAACTTACGAGCGACACGTGTTTCGGGTTCCGACATACGAATTTTCGTCTTACGAGCAATTCGTAGGAACGGAACGCGCTCGTAAGTCGGGGACAACTTATAAATACGAGTTCTGATCCACCAATGTGATCAAGTTTGATAAATATTCAGAAGGTCAGTAGCTCAGAGTACAGCCTGCAGCCAGTGGCGGCCCTAGCCTATTTGGGGCCCTGTGCGAGCAACCCCAATGGCGCCCCGCCCCACCCCCTGCTAGGTTGCCAGTGTTGGTCCTCTCCCAGAATTTTTTCAATAAAATAGATGCCATTTTCTGCATTCTGGTGTATTTTAATGGCTTGTTCAACATCTAGTTTTACCTACATATATAAACTATTCAATAACTATTTTAGAGTTAATGGCAGAACAAGAAGTAGCTTGAGACAAACATGTAGCATTAACACATTATGAACATTATTCAAGAATTGTTTCTATAAGAACATTATCAAATATTTTACAAAGTATATAAACAGTAAGATACTGGAAATAACAACATTGTAAGAGGGGGACAGTTGAACATGGAGGCCTCCACCTCTGTTTAATGATGGACGGTTTCCTTTCACAAAGATGCCTCCTTCTCTCCTCTCTCAAACCATCTTTCCTCTGTATCAAGGAGGAAAGATGACTGAGTTTGTCACAGCTCCTCAGACTGAAGAAGTCTTTTTGATACAAAGAAGAATCTGTCCAGAGGACTAAATTTATTGAACCCGCATCTGGACAATAATCTGTAAAGCTTTAGTACATTTTATTTGGAAAACACATTTTGACTTAACCAATTAATATATTTTCAATGGTAAAATATGCAGGCTTATTTCATATTACTCTCATACTATTCCCTTTCATTGTGGGCTTTATGTATTTACTATCTTACTTTTAATGATAACAATATAACGAGCCACTACTGTCGTTTAGAAAACGTTTACGTATATTGGAACTAATGCTTGTTTGTTCACACACAGTTAGAACAGCTCACCTGTTCCTTCATACTGACAGGAACAATCCCCTCATCACTCCTGACACTAAATCACGTTTAAAAATTGTCATAAAAAACAAATCTCCCCTATTTACAAAACCTTATGATCAATTCAGGCCAGTTTCATTAAAGGGTTGAATCATCTAACATGTCAGGGCACTTTTTATATAGAGCAGGTCTTCACCAGACTCATATAATATTATTTAAATTATTTAACAGTATGTTATGTCACAATGCCACACACCACAAAATTCATTGACTTGATGAACGGTGTTTTGCAGCAAAATTCAACATCATCATGTCTTACTTGTTTCTGCAGCTGAATGAAACTTGTGTCAACGTTTGTACATGTAGCTACGTCTGTTTCCAGAGCCTTTCTCTTTTTAATTCTTCTCTTCTCACTCTGCACCAACCTCCTTTTCCTCCCTTCCATCTTTCCACTGACCGCACGTAGTGTCACCTCCGGGCACGTAACAAAAACGAAAGTAAAAGTGGAGGAGGTGCACGGTGCACCCCCTGCAGCTGCTGCGGTGATTAAACTGAGGACATGTGAATAAATGAAGGGCGGGGCGGCCTAGGAGCAGCGTGGTGTTCTGTGTTATGTTGTTAAAAACAAAAGTTGTAAAAGATTTTAAAAAAATTAAAAAATGAGGAGCGGTGTCTCCTCTTATGCCGCTCCGTGCTGGAGGCCGCCCTGTGCGGCGGCACAGTTCGCTCATGGGGGACCGCCACTGCCTGCAACAGCTGTAACACAACCTGCAGTACCCCAGAAACCTGAAAGTTATGCACCATAACTCATGTTCCCTGAAGGAAGGGAACGAGGTGCAACATACTTGCTATGGGAAATTCGCCCCTGCGCGATTACCGGAATTGCGCCCCCGCACGATTACCTGAAGGAATAAATTCACGCCTTTACGGCTAGGGCGTCAACGTCGCGCCAGAGGCCCCGCCCTCTGGGTATTTAAGCGGCTGATGCCCCTCCATCTTTCTCCAAAATTGCACTTCACCGAGCTTTCAGCATTGAAAAGGGCCAGAAATGTTGCACCTCGTTCCCTTCCTTCAGGGAACATGAGTTGTGGTGCATAACTTTCCGTTCCCTTTCAGTCTGGTCTCTCAGTGTAACATACTTGCTATGGGAACGTAATTCATTCATGCCCTTGAAATGCTCAGTAAAATGCATGCTAGTGTGAACGTCTGCCTTTGATCAGCAGGTATCTCAAGGCTACCTTCTACTGTGTGTTAGAAAGGACAGCCTGAGTGACATCACACGCACTAACATCCAAACTGTAATACTTTGCAAAAGTGTTTAATGAGCTCCAGTTTGTAGTAACACAAATGTCTGCAACTGGTACACCCTTGAACAGTGACCACGAAGTGGCCAAGCCCCTAGTCGAGTGAGCGTGCACTCCAGAGGGCACCTGTTGACCGTTGCTACTGTACGTCCTCTTAATGGCCTCAGTCATCCAATGTGAGAGGCATTGTTTTGATAGGCCCTTTCCGATAGCAGGAGCTGCAAAGCATACGAACAGTTGATTTGTTTTTCTCCATCCGGCTGTTCTCTGCATGTAAGTGCGTAAAACTCTCACGGGGCAGAGAGCCTTCAGCCTTTCCTGTTCCTGAGTGAGGACAGGAGCAGGTGGGAAGGAGGAGAGATCAAAGTCTAGACTCCTGTGGTTCAAAGTCAAGACATTGGGGGGTGTATGTGGGATTAGGCCTAAGTGTGACCTTTGACCCATCAGGGATGAATCTGGTACACATTGGATGTACAGACAATGCATGGAGGTCGCCCACGCGTTTCGCCGAGCAAATGGCCAAGAGTAGAGCAGTTTTATAAGATAACAAATCTATCTTAACCTCGCTCAGTGGCTCGAATGGAGGATCACAAAGAGCCCCCAAGACCAGGCTAAGATCCCAACCAGGGGTCCTGCTGGGTGGTTTTATTCTTAGCACGCCCTTCATGAATCTTATTATGATTGGATACGCACCAGGTGTCCTATGTCCCCAGCTTTCGTGACAGGCTGAAATAGCTGATAGGAAAACTTTAATCGTTGAGAAAGAACAACCTTTTTCCAGTAAGTCCTGAAGGAAAGTCAGGAGCTGAGTCAGGTCGCACGAGTAAGAAATAATATTTCTTTCTGTGCACCAAGCTTCAAAAATACACCACTTCTAATAATAATAATAATAATGAATTCAATTTATAACGCACTTTTCATTAATGAAAATCTCAAAGTGCTGTAGCACAAAATCTCAAAGCAATTCTGTGCGTAGAGAGACTGTGTTGACATAGCACGAGCACTTTGGATGGTTTTTACCACATTTTCCGGCAGGCCTGATGCTATCAGCTCGTTCTTTTCTGCCAACAAGCTGAAATTTTTAACAGCTCTCAGCCTAAGCGGCGAGACTACTTCTTCTGGTGACATAGTTTGACCTTGAAGAAGAGCAGTTGAATCCAGTTCCCTTCCAGGGGGCCTGGAAGCTGTGACCCCCCTGGGAGTCAACCAAGTTAGGGAGAAGGCCTTTTTGTTGATGTGCAACCAGGCTGCTCTGATCGAGAGTGATCGAGGACAGATGCAACCTGTTGTCCTTATTAGACAGAAGTGGAACAGAATGTCTGTTTTCTCTCTCCTTGTTTGGGGTCATGAGACTGAAAAGCTGCGAGTTTTGTAAACAAGCAGATCTCCTGAACCCAATTTGTTTCCTGGATGGGTCCAGTTTACTGGTCCTCGGCCTTAACAGAGCGTTGGAACCAGACAAACCCTCCGGTGTCTGTGTTTCACCCGTTGGGGGAATATTGTTTAAGAGCAGAGCTGTACCAGGACAGTGAGAAAGGTCACAAGCTGCCGGATCACTGCTTGGACATTGCGTGTCGCTCATTAATGATAAAGGGACAGTTGCAACGTCAGAGTCAGAGTCAGAGTCAGAGAGAATTTATTGTCATTTGCACCGCATGTAGTACATGTGTTGAAAACGAGATTATGTACACAGGGTCCCAGTTACATCCAACAACAAATGCAAGAGAAATACAATAATAACATCTAGGATTAACTAAGAGAGACATCACATCAGCTAGTAATACACTAAGCCCTAATGTAGTAGAAAAACATCATTATAAACAGCAGCACGAACATGAGCAGATGGTCACAGATGAACGCAGCAACAAGAAACAGATCAGTATCAGTATGATGTGACATTTTGCAGTGTTTATTCTTATTATTTATTTATTCATGAGTCTGACAGCCTCAGGGTAGAAGCTGTTCTCAGTCTAGTGGTTCTACATTTGATGCTCCTCAACCTCCGTCCCGAGGGGAGTGGTGCAAAGAGTGAGTGTGCTGGGTGAGTGAGGTCTTTCATGATGCAGGTGGCTCTTTTTCTGCATCTGGAGGTGTAAATGTCTGTGATGGTGGGGAGACTGACTCCCACAGACTTCTGTGCAGCCTTCACCACTCTCTGCAGAGCTTTTCTCTCTGCAACTGTGCAGCCTCCATGCCACACGTTGATGCTGGAGCACAGGACGCTCTCCACTGCACACCTGTAGAACGAGGTGAGGACTGGGCTTCTCAGACCGGCTCGTCTCAGCCGTCTGAGGAAGTAGAGTCTCTGATGACCTTTCTTGATCAGGCTGGTGGTGTTATTGCTCCAGCTGAGGTTATCATTCATGTGTACACCCAGGTATTTGTAGCTGGAGACCACCTCCACCGCAGATCCACCTATATACAGTGGGGTGTGGGTGTGTTTGTTCCTTCTGAAGTCCACAATCATCTCCTTCGTCTTCTTCACATTCATGTGAAGGTTGTTCTCTTTGCACCAGCTCTCCAGATGTTCCACCTCCTGTCTGTAGCTGGATTCATCATTATCTGTGATGCATCCCACCACAGCTGTATCATCTGCAAACTTAACAATATGACAGCCTGGATGTGTGGCTGTACAATCATATGTGAGCAGAGTGAACAGAAGAGGGCTCAGCACACATCCCTGAGGAGAGCCAGTGCTGAGGGTGATGGTGGAGGAGAACGTGAGAACGTGGAGATGATTCTTTGTGCTTGGCAGACTTTAAATTGTCTGGTGATAGAGAGACCAGTTCCTTTCGACCAACAGGAAGAGGAATCAGATTCAGCTATGATTTGTTTACGCACACAGCAGTTTGAACACAATTGCTTTTGTGAACGTGTGAAGCTTGTGGTTGCCTGTGGGCTCCTGACATGGCCCCTCCGTCATTAGATTCTGTCGGTGCGCCTCCCTAAGGCGCAGACATGTCACGTGTTTGCTTGGTTAGTGTATTGACCGTCCCTTCGTTCACAATGGAGCGGGGACTGGAGCACGTGACCCCCCT
The DNA here is from genome assembly GCA_038048925.1 of Garcialebias charrua. Taxonomy (NCBI): domain Eukaryota; kingdom Metazoa; phylum Chordata; class Actinopteri; order Cyprinodontiformes; family Rivulidae; genus Garcialebias; species Garcialebias charrua. The sequence continues at coordinate 21,343 of JBBPBX010012764.1, read as the reverse complement.
CACCTGTCTCCATGAGGGGTGGGGGACCTGCTTGCAGACGCCTCTGTGCCTGTCCGCTACAGACGGAGCAGAGGCACCCTGCCTGGGCTCATTGATTAGGCTAACACCCCGTGAGCCGTGAGAGAGAGGGGGGATACGGCCCCCTCCCTCTTTGACGACTGACAGGCCAGAGGGACCTGTTCTGCTGAAGTTACTTGTGTTTTGTTGTTGTTGTTTTTTTTGTTTGTTTGTTTTTTGAGGGTCAATAAAACAGAGAGGGGCTGTTTTTTAGCTTTATTCGTGCTTATGTGTAACAACATATATGACTTTATGTCACTCACAGCAGGAACAACATGATTTGTACATGTAACAGAGTTACCAGCTTTTTGTACCGTGCTACAAATAAAGTCTGGACATGAAGAGATCATTTCCCGTACTGCGTGGGCGGGTGATCGTGTAAAGTCAAGACGTGAACCTGGTTCATCAGGCACGCTTTTGTCTGTCGTCCCGGTTCGCAGAGGAGGCCCTGTGTCTGACCGCCTGGTGGGGGACAAACCTGTTTTTGCTCCATGCGTGTTCGGTGCGAGGTGGGCCCGGCGGTGGTCTCTGCCGATGCTCATCCTCGTACGCCGGCCGTTTCTGCGGTGGGGCACGCGTTGCTGAGCAGTGTCGAGGCTGTGTAGGTCTGCCTCCAGCAGACTCCTTTGGGGGGGGGGGGGCGAAGCTTCTCTTGGGAATGCCCACCCGGAGAGCTTCAGCCTGTTTGCGCCTTTGGTCCAGCTTGGTCTGAATTCGATCCAAAGCTTTTCCAAATAATCCCGTCGGTTCTATCGAGTGGTGGAGAAAAGGCACCTTTTATGTCCCTCGGGGAGATCAGTTAAAGTCATCCAGAGATGGCGTATCGCGATGACCACTTCCGCCATGCCTCTGCCTTGAGCAACAGCGGCTGTCCCCATCATACGGAGCACGAAGTCTGTTGCCCTGCGGGCTTCATTTAGCAAGTCAGCGGCAGCTTGCTTGTCCGTTGTTACCTGGAGCTGTGGCAGCTTTTCAGCCAGGTAAGCTTGCATCAACGCGGACGAGCTCATGGCGCGCGTCGCAAGTCCCTGAGCTCTGTAGCATTTCTTGAGCAAAGAAGCTGAAGCTCGACAAGCTTTGCTGTGAAGAGTTGGTTTTGTCTCGGATGACTTGGGAGCCAGGTGAGACGCCAGTGTGTCCTCAATTTGAGGCACGTTGGCTATTCCCACCTTATCCATCCCATCCACGTCGAGGAACTGTGAAAGTGGTAAGAGCATGGGAGCTCTGGGCTGAGGCCAGGTGCGAGCTAGTTCTGTGAGGAAGTCAGGGAACACGGGTATGCTTTGCCTCGTGGCGGCCTGCTGCTTTGAGTAAAAATAGTTTCTTGCCAGCCTCGTGACCTATTGATGAGGCGGAGGCTCTGGCCATGTGCAACGCGTCCGTTGCTCTGTGGCACAGGTCGAACAAAGCAGGGATGGAAAAGTCAGTTTCCGGGAGCACGGGTACCGGGGTTTGGGAGAGGTCTTCTCCCTGTTCCTTGAATTCGACGTCTGCGTCCTCCGTGGAAAATTTGCCTGAGGCTGAAATCGCTCGTCCTCGTTCATCATGCCTCGAGTGTTGAATTCGACTGTTAGGTTCACCATAGGAGCCAGCACATCAGGGTTGTCACCCCATTCGACTCGTGTGCTGTTGTGCAGAGCCATGTTCTCGAGCTCCGGCGTGGGAGTGAGGGGCTCGGTGGTGTCCGCATCCACTGGCACTGCTGGGACGCCCATGGCCTTGGCGACGAGGTCAACCCGGTGCCGCAGCACCGCCTCCAGCATCTGGCTGCAGTGTGGGCAAAAATCGGGCGTATCCAGCGCTGTTTTTGCGTGTAACATTCCCAAGCAGACGGGACAGGCCTCATGGGTGTCCGTCGCTGCGAGGGAGAAACCACATCCGTTAGGACAGGCGCGCGAAGTTGGGCTCGCTGTCTTGCTGGTTTTCCTTGGAAGTCTTGCCTTTCGCTTTCCTTTCTCCGGAGGCATGTCCGAGATAAGGCGAGCGCGTCCTTCCAGAATCATTTTTCTTTTATTTTTAAACGTCTCCTCCGTCGCGTCGCTTTCGCTAGCTAGCCCACTACGAATTAGCAGGGGTAGCGGTTGTGACGCAGTTAGCGCCGTTGAGCGAAGCAGTCTGTGGAGAGAGGAGAAGAAAAAACTTTGGGGTTAAGAGAAAATGTGCCGGACTAGCTTTCGCTAGTCCAGCAGTACGCAGGAATAATTCTCTGTACGCTCTGTGTAGGGAGCAAGCTCACCTCTGGTTGAGCGATGAAGCAACAGAGAAGTCCCGCGAAGAGAGGTAGTTCAGGTTTAAGCGAGGTGAAGGGCAAAAAAGAGAAAGATGGATGGGCGTCAGCCGCTTAAATACCCAGAGGGCGGGGCCTCTGGCGCGACGTTGACGCCCTAGCCGTAAAGGCGTGAATGTATTCCTTCAGGTAATCGCGCGGGGGCGCAATTCCGGTAGTCGCGTAGGGGCGCAATTCCCATAGCAAGTATGTTGCACCGAGAGAACTTGACTGAAAGGGAACTACAGTACTGTGTTGCAGCTGATGTTGCCATCTGACACTTTTACATCTGTTGATTTCTTGCCATTTGGTGACTAATAAGACTTTGCATTTTGCTCAAATTTACCATCAAAGTTGCTGAACTTCTGCACTCGGTTCATGTAAAACTACTAATGGATTCTTCATAACCAAAGCTAACATTGTCTGCTCGGGTCTCACAAAATAGCTTGGTGGTCCAAAATGTCAATTTAGTCTCCACTGTCCCAGAACGTTCTGTTGTTTTTTTATTTTTTACATGAATTAAAATGTTCTGCAGCCTACAGGGGGTGATTGCCTTGTTTAGGCTGTTCAGTCGTAGGTTTTTACATCTCAGTCAACCATCCATCCGTCCGGGGTCTGAGATGGGTTAGAGGTATGGCAGCTGACTTGGGACCAGAACGTCGTGGTTCGACTCCCAGCCGTTCCCACATGGCGTGGTGTCTCTGAGCAAGACACCCAATCCCTAATTGCTCCTCGGGCGCTTACATAGCTGCCCTCTGCTCCACCTGGGTGTATCCCAGGTGTGATGGGTTAGATGCAGAGCACTAATTTCTTCATTGTACAAAACCATACATTGATGACAATCTCAGACTTCCATCCATCCAGGATTTGCTGCATGTTTTGAAGTCAGGTCTCGGGGGCAGCATCTTATGCAGGGAAGCCATGACATCTCTTTCCACAGCCACCTCTTCCAGCTCTTCAGAGAGGATTCCAAGGTGTTCCCAGGCCAACTGAGAGACATAGTCTCTCCAGCGTGTCCTGGGTCTTCCCCGGGGTCTCCTCTCAGTCTGACATGCCCGGAGCACCTCCCTAGGGAGATGCCCAGGGAGCATCCTTAACAGATGTCTGAATCACCTCAACTGGCTCATCTCAATGTGGAAGAGCAGTGGTTCTACTCCCAAGTCTCTCTTGGATAACTGAACTTCTCACCTTATCTCTAAGGGAGAGTCCAGCTTACACTTCTGAGGAAACTCATTTTGACTGCCTGTATACACATTCTCATTCTTTCTGTCACTACCCAGAGCTCATGGCCATTGGTGAGGGTAGGTACGTAGACTGACCGGTGAACAGGGAGCTTTGCGTTACAGCTCAGCTCCCTCCTCACCACAACAGACTGGTACAGAGTCCGCAATACTGCAGATAATGCACCAAATCGCTCTGTCAATCTCACACTCCAATCTTTCCTCACTTGTGAACAAACCCCCCAAATACTTGAACTCCACTTGAGGCAGAACCTCATCCTCAACCTGGAGAGAGCAATCCACCGTTTTCCGGTTGAGGACCATGGCCTCATATTAGGAGGTGCTGATTCTCATCCCAACCGCTTCACACTCGGCTGCAAAACACACCCGTGAGAGATGAAGTTCACAGCATGATGATGCCAATAAGAACACATCATCTGCAAAGAGCAGAGATGGAATACTGACGCCACCGAACCGGAATCCCTCCACCAGCTGGTTGCACTGAGAAATTATGTCCATAAAAGTTATGAATAGAATCGATGACAGTGAGCAACCCTGACAGAGTCCAACTCTCACCCTGAGAGCTCAGCTCCGTCTTCACTACAACGGACCAACACAGAATCAACAATACTGCAGATGCTGCACTGATCTGTCAGTCTCATTAACTGACACTATCGATCTTGCTTCGCAAAACTTATCTATGGCTACTTCTAGATGTTAGCTGCATACCTGTCAAGTTTTGGATTTAAAAATAAGGGAAATTTTCTGCCGGGTACTCCGAGCCATCCCACTACCCAACCAAAGTCCAGGACCCCTTACATTTTAAGACAGGTTTACAAGAAATCTAAAATAACTACCTATCAGCCACTTACAAACCAGTTATGTTTGTGTGTCTATCTAACATTCAAACCTATTTTGTGAAAAGGATTAGTTGCTATAATTTAAAGGGAATGGAAATGTTTGTTAAACCTAAGTTTAGAACCAGTTTAAAGGGTAGGTCTACTACAATAAGAGGAATTGATCTTTGGAATGGACTAGAGGACAATGTAAAAATGTGAAGTCCATACTAATATTTAAGAAAATGATTAAAACTATTTTATTGAAGAGTTACATTTAAGTTGATTCTAATATAACAAATTATATTAGATATTTTGATGTGACTGTATATCTCTGATGAGACTGTATTATTTTGTATTACAAATAAGTATATTTATGTTTGAATTGATAGTTTGAATTGATTGTTTGATAAGGAGCAGATATGATAAGAAATGTTTTCTTCTTCTGCTTCCTTTCATTTTATGTTATGTTTAATTTTTCTTTTTAAAAAATTGTCATTGTTTTTAATATGAAATGAATAAAATTATACAATACAATACAATACAATGTGATCACAATCTGATAGGCCTACCTTTGTGCTTGACGGATTTTTCATGCAGTCGGACACTGCGGTAAAGTTAGTTTTACGTTGGAAGTTGGATATTCGAGCTCCGTGGCTTCAGGGGTGCGTTGCTCTCGTCAGTCCGCTTCATGGAGTCTGATTTCGGCAGTCTGACGGACACCGTTCCTTCCCCCATGAGACACTAAAGTCGCAGTTACAAATCTTACAAAACGCGTAATTGTGCCCCCCACCCTACTCTTCTTTTAGGAAAAGTAAATTCGCTGTCCCATTTTTCAAGATACTGTATTTACACGAAGTCTTAACTTTTTTGGCAGGGATGCCTTTTCTCTCGTTACATTCATCCATCTCTGTGTTTTTCTGGGTTTGCTCTGCTCCCGCTGCTAGCACTAACATCGCGAGAACTTCCACCGAGGCTACTGCAGGTGGCAGTTCTCGCGAGGCTAGTGACATAATTCAGAGGCACTGGAATGTTTTTTTTTAAGAATATTATAATAAGGGAAATTTCCTGGAAAATAATAATTCGGGATGACGACGGGAAAGAGGGGTAAAATACGGCAGTTTCCCGGCAATAACGGGAGACTTGACAGGTATGGTTAGCTGTAGCACTGCTGTCTGTGCTCATTTCCAGCTACATTTTCTGCCCAAACAATTTTATAATGTGAAAACAAATAATGTGTTTTAACACAACTCAGAAAGTTTACATCCACTATCGAAAACCTTTTGGAGTTAACACCATGCAAGATGGCTCCTACAGCTAGCATCCTTATCAAACATAAAAATGGCTACAACTCTGTCAGTTTTACATATCCGTTCCCACGAATCGCTCGTAAGACGAAAATTTGTATGTCGGAACCCAAAACACGTGTCGCTCGTAAGTCCGGATTTTTGGTCGTAAGTCGGAAAATGTATGCTAGCGCTACGCCGAACACCCGTTTTTCAACACAAACGTACATACTGGTTCATAAACATGCACAGAACTTTGTTTACAAACGGTTAGCTAACACACTTTCTTTTAAAAACACATACCAGGGCTGTATTTTCTGTACAACTTTACTGTTCGTTGGTCCGCTCGTATGTCCAGAACGTCGTAAGTCGATGACGTCGTAAGTCGGGGACAACCTGTATTTGCGAGTAATTTACAACATTGATCTAGAACTGAAGAAGCATTTTGGATAAAATGTTAAAAGTTTTCAAGAAACAAACAAACAAAAAATCTTCTGTTCTTCTGCCATCTTAGATTTGCATTATGTAGAATCAAACACAACTTTCTGACCATTTCTTTGACTATGAATACATTGAGAACAGCCATTAGCTGTAAATTTCAAATTTATACCTTATTCAGCACTTTATTTTCAGTCTTTCCATCAAGTCATGACTCAGATGTAATGAATGATGAAAGTTTATAGCAGCAGAGTCGGGCTCTCAGCGCTCGCGGGAAACCGACTGCTGGAGGGTCAGAGAAGTGTCATTTGAACCCGTTTGAGCATTTCACCTCATAAAACCTTAATGATGGGGCTGATCGGCCCAGGCCAATGTGAGTCACATTCTCTCGCTACACTTTAGGTCCTGAATAAAAGAAGTGAGAGAGAAAAGCCACTGGAGAGGCCTGGTGGAACATTCATGTAATAAAACACCAAGAACAAGAGGAGGAGGAGAACACCAGCTCTGCATCTCTGTGAACAGAAACACAGTAACAAACAAAAATTCATCAGGGTCAGCCGTTTGTTTATTCACAACATGCTATAAATCATGAAAATAGATTTTAATAATAAAATACAAGAAGTCATAAACAGAATCCCTTGATATCCTGATCATTTTAGCTAAATTAGTCAAGCAAAATTAAAGTGTTTTTTGGTGTCTAGTATCTGGTTCACTTTTTTAAAAACTCTGATTAAAGCTCCACAATTGTGAGAGGAATCAAGACAAAAATATCTTTTTTCTTTTCATAAATAAAGTTTCTGTGTGCTAAATAAATGTCAGAAAACAACAAAGCTCTTAATTGGTCGTTTATCAAGCCTGGAGCTGAAATAAAGACTTTGAACTCGTAAAAGCACTTTAAAAAGATGTTTGCATTGTGATGAAGGTGTCGATAAATAAGAAATATTTGACCTTTGACGCAACAATAAAAAGCCTAATTCCATGAATGAGTGCACATTTAGATTCACAGCAGAGTTTTAGAACAAGATCATCTTAAGGTGAGAAATGACAGTGTTTTGTTAGAGTGAAGTTTTAAAGCCAGATCTCAAAGTTTCTGAAAGTTTCAATGAAATCTGGTCAGTGATTCATGAGATATTTTGCTAACAGTGCAGCAGGGGAGTCCAAACAAACTGATTTTATTTGGGTCAAAATTGTCAAATTCCATTAATTAATTAATTTATTTAGAGCAACACAGTGGCTCAGTTGGTAGTTTTGCTTCTCAGATAGAAGGTTGCCAGTTAAAATCCTGGCTCGAGACCTTTCTGGGTGGAGTTTGTTCTCTCCGTGCATGCGTGGGTTTTCTCCAGGTACTCCAGTTTCCTCCCACAGACGCTAAATCGTTCTTAGGTGTGAGTGAGAGAGTGAATGGTTGTTTGTCTCTATGAGTCCCTGTGATGGACTGGAGACCTGTCCAGGGTGTCCCTCGCCTCTCGCACAGTGACTGCTGGACATGGGCACCACTGAACCAAAAAGGAAGAACAAATATGGTAAAAAAAAATAATGGATGTATTTATTCAATATTTATTTACACTAAACAATTAAATAAATAATACAAGTATACTAATTACAGCCAAACATGAGTATAGCATCTAATATTACACATTTTATAATAAACAAATAAATAATAAAAGTATTAATTACAGCCAAGCATTAATATAGTATCTAATATTACACATTTTATAATAAACAAACAAATAAATGAACAAATAATAAAAGTATCAATTACAGCCAAGCATTAGTATAGTATCTATTATTACACATTTTATAATAAACAAACAAATAAATAAATAAATAACAAACTCATTAATTACAGCCAAGCATTAGTATAGTATATAATATTACACATTTTATAATAAACAAATAAATAATAAAAGTATTAATTACAGCCAAGCATTAATATAGTATCTAATATTACACATTTTATAATAAACAAACAAATAAATGAACAAATAATAAAAGTATCAATTACAGCCAAGCATTAGTATAGTATCTATTATTACACATTTTATAATAAACAAACAAATAAATAAATAAATAAATAACAAACTCATTAATTACAGCCAAGCATTAGTATAGTATATAATATTACACATTTTATAATAAACAAATAAATAAATAATAAAAGTATTAATTACAGCCAAGCATTAATATAGTATCTAATATTACACATTTTATTATAAATAAATAAATAATAAAATATTAATTACAGCCAAGCATTAGTATAGTATCTAATATTACAAATTTTATAATAAACAAGGAAATAAATAAATAACAAACGTATTAATTAAGCCAAGTATTAGTATAATATCTATTACATTTTATAATAAAAATAATAAAATTATTAATTACAGCCAAGCATTAGTATAGTATCTATTACATTTTATAATAAACAAATAAATAAATAATAAAAGTATTAATTACAGCCAAGCATTAGTATAATATATATTACATTTTATAATAAACAAATAAATAAATAATAAAAGTATTAATTACAGTCAAGCATTGATATTGTATCTAATAGTAGAGGTTTTAGAATAAACAAACAAATAATATAATTATTAATTACAACCAAGCATAAGTGTAGTGTCTAATGTTACAAATTTTGAGAACAAGTTTCCTTATCTGTTTTTCTGATAAACCTAAAAATGATCAATATTAAAGAGGTATCTCCAATAATTTTGCAGACGGTGTACATCTGCATCAACCCTTTAAACCTGTTGTCTGAAATGATACCATCCTTTAAACTGCAGTCATGTCCGAGGGCTGCAAGTGTCCTGCGGCCCGCACTTTGCACACCGTGCCCTTGTACAAGTGTTTGCTGCATGACTGACATGTTTTTCCTGTAACTCCACCTGAGGTTCACAGACTGTTATGCTTTTATTTCAGATGTTTTATTCAATATGTGTCAGAAAAAGGTTTTAATCTGAAAACTTGAGCTTTACGTCCACACTGTAGCGTCTGAGAATGAGAACATGCCTGTAGACACCTCTCCACCCGTCATGAATTTGTTAGAAGACAATATGTAAGCCCCTTCAGAGGATCAGATTCCTGCTTTTTATGCATTTCAATAGGCCTCAGCTTATCTGATTGCTACAAGTGATGAGAGGAGAGCCGGACAGAATGACCACTCTGTGTGGTAGACAATAGTGCTCAGTTTCATTTTAAAACCGTATCAGTGTCATCTCCAGCAGACTTCTACAGACCTCTGGATGAACACCAAGGCGCTGATGCACAGTCTGCAAAGTCGCAACTCTCCACGGCAAAACCGGACCCATCTGAATCTGAACAGGGATTTCTGAGGCCCATTCTTTGCAACACAAAGGTAATGTGTTATTATCTCCACCATGTGACGGCATGGCACGCTGTGGCATTTCTAACATCACTCCGCTCAGCTGACTTTTCATTCGTGTAATTCAGCTGGGTTTTATCACAGAGCCAGATCTGGTGCTCAGAGGCACTAAGGCATTGTGCAGATATGTGCAGTGTCTCTGGGAGAGCTCCCGGACAGCAACATCTTTGTTGAAGCAAAGAGTTCGACATCAGGATGGCTCTTTGTTCAAAGATTTGTCTCCGAGGACTTGGCCAAAGTTAAAGAGACCTGACACAGTGACTCAAAGTGGGACCAGGGACACACCAAGTTAGAGTTTAGTTCCAGAAATGACTGGACCTTGTTTTATGCATCACACCCCGTTTGGCTCTCTGAGTCTGTATTTTGTCAGACTTTCTCACAGTTTACCCAGAGAGCAACAGGCCTGAGGGAAGCTGAGGAAAGATATACTGCCCTCTGCTGTGTCTGTACAGTCATGACAGGACAAAAGGTGGCTGATCACATGTTTGACTCATGTGTCGCTCTGTTAATAAAATATCTCATAAACTATGGGAAAGGCTTTATTAAAGCTTGTAGAGAGTCTACTGACATTACAAAACACAGAAATGGCTACAACTCAGTCAGCTTTACAGATACAGAACTAAACTTTGATGAGGTAGTAGTTGAGAGTCCATCCATCCATCCATTATCCTTTACCTGCTTCTTCCTTTTTGGGTCACTGGTGTCACTGGTGCCCATGTCCAGCTATCACTGTGTGGGGGGCAGGGGACACCCTGGCCAGGTCTCCAGTCCATCACAGGGACACATGGAGACAAACAAGAGAGTTACCAATCAATATATACTGCTCAAAAAATAAAGGGAACACTCAAACAACACAATATAACTCCAAGTAAATCAAACTGTCCACTTAGCAACACTGATTGACAATCAATTTCACATGCTGTTGTGCAAATGGAATAGACAACAGGTGGAAATCTTTGGCAATTAGCAAGACCTATTCAATAAAGGAGTGGTTCTGCAGGTGGGGACCACAGACCTATGCTTTCTGGCTGATGTTTTGGTCTCTTGAATGTTGGTGGTCCTTTCAAACTTGTGGTAGCATGAGACGAACTCTACATCCCACACAAGTGGCTCAGGTAGTGCAGCTCATCCAGGATGGCACATCAATGCGAGCTAAGGCAAGAAGGTTTGCTGTGTCTGTCAGCGTGGTGTCCAGAGCCTGGAGGTGCCAGGAGACAGGCCAGTACACCAGGAGATGCGGAGGAGGGCAACAACCCAGCAGCAGGACAACTACCTCTGCCTTTGTGCAAGGAGGAACAGGAGGAGCACTGCCAGTGTCCTGCAAAATGACCTCCAGCAGGCCACACATGTGCATGTGTCTGCACAAACGGTTAGAAACCGACTCCATGAGGTTTGTATGATGATGATGATGATGATTTTATTTGTTTTCTCAGGGACAGTGCACAACAATACATTGACCTACAAAAACAGGAAAGATGCATTGTGCCAGGTTATAGTAATAATACTAATTTCCGCCTGTAGTCCCCGGACAGGTTGATGTTTAACAAGAGTAACGGATTTTTGTAAATGGATGAGAAAACCAGTAAACACAAATACAGACACAATATATACTACATACATATCATACTACCTCGCCCCTCAAATATACCATACATAAAAAACTTTCAAAATTTCACCAGTTCTCTCACACACATACGCACTACCAGTTTGTTCAGACACATGCACATGTATGAGGGCCCGACGTCCACAAATGGGGGTTGTGCTCACAGCCCAACACAGTGCAGGACGCTTGGCATTTGCCAGCGAACACCAGGATTGGCAAATTCACCACTGGCGCCCTGTGCTCTTCACAGATGGAAGCAGGTTCACACTGAGCACATGGGACAGACATGACAGAGTCTGGAGACACCGTGGAGAGCGATCTGCTGCCTGCAACATCCTTCAGCCGGGGGTCAGTAATGGTGTGGGGTGGCATTTCTTTGGAGGGCCGCACATCCCTCCGTGTACTAGTCAGAAGTAGCCTGACTGCCATTAGGTACCGAGATGAGATCTTCAGATCCATTGTGAGAACATATGCTGGTGCGGTTGGCCCTGGGTTCCTCCTAATGCAGGACAATGCCAGACCTCATGTGTCTGGAGTGTGTCAGCAGCTCCTGCAAGATGGAAACATTGAAGCTACGGAGTGGCCTGCCCGTTCCCCAGACCTGAATCTGATTGAGCACATCTGGGGCATCATGTCTCGCTCCATCCATGCACCACAGACTGTCCAGGAGTTGGCGGATGCTTTAGTCCAGATCTGGGAGGAGATCCTTCAGGAGACCATCCGCCGTCTCATCAGCAGCATGCCCAGGCGTTGTAGGGAGGTCATGCAGGCACGTGGAGGCCACACACAATACTGAGCCTCATTTTGACTTGTTTTAAAGACATTACATCAACGTTGGATCAGCCTGTACTGTAGTGTGTTTTTCCACTTTAATGTTGTGTGTGACTCCAAATCCATTTGTTAATACATTTGATTTCCATTCATGATTTTTGTGTGATTTTGTTGTCAGCACTTCAACTTTTTACAGAACAAAGTATTCAATGACAATATTTCATTCATTCAGATCTAGGATGGGTTATTTGAGTGTTCCCTTTATTTTTTTTGAGCAGTACATGTTTTCTGGTCTGTGGGAGGAAACCAGATTACCTGGTACACAGAGAAAACCCACGCACACACGGAGAGAACATGCAAACTCCAGCCAGAAAGCCCCCCGGACAGACAGGGGTTTGAACCAGGCCGCCCTGCTTGCTGAGATGCAGCAGCTCTATCAGCTGAGCCACCGTGCTGCCCATTAGCTGAGAGTCATTCACAACAAATACTTTGAACCTATGACGCAATATTTCACGAGATTGAGTTTTATTTCAAATAATGCTACACTCAGTCTCATGCAGTATGTTATTCAGTCTAAAACTCTGATGTGAAAGACAAAGGGAGTGATTTGAATTATTTTAAGGCACATTTAAAATATGTTTGCTACACATTTATTAATAAAACATGAGCAAATTATATAAAAACTAACTTGCATTTGAGCTCCCATCAACAGAAGATGGCAATATTCAAACCCCCAGACCTTGAACACCAGTGACCCCTGCGACCCGAAAAGGAAGAAGCAGGTAAAGATAATGGATGGATGGATACAAAATAAGAGTATGTTGCAATGAAGACTGTTTGATCACATGCCTGCTCATGTGTTCTGCTTTAAGCTCCCTCCAGTGCCAGATTATTGACAGCAGTTCTGTGTGCAGATATGCAACATTACGTCTTAGACAACTTTTGATCTCCTGGTTGTGACCTTGCTTCTGCCCTCTGGATTTTGTTGTTCTGCACCGTCCCTGTCGGACTCTTTTCTATCTGTTGTCTGGACACGGACCACGGACACATTTGACCTTTGCCCTCAGCTTGATCACCTCACTGCCTGCCTCTGTGTTTATGGCCATCACCTGCCTTCTTGCCACGCCTTTGCCCATCAGTCAGGATTTGTCCTTGGACAAGTTGTGCACCCTGGAAATTGTCTGTGAGGATTCCAAGGGCCATGTGTTCAGAGGCCGAGCAGAAAATTAATCTATGACACTTGTGACATTGAGTTTATTTAACCTACCAGTCATCTCTCCAGTCACTGACGTCTTTTCCTCCTCTTCAGTTGTCCTTGAACGTTTATTTGACTCCACCGGTTCCAGGTTCTTGATCAATCTTTTCCAACGTGTTCTGTTTCGGGTTGAGTTATCAGTTCTCCTGTACAAGACCTTACATACCTGTATGTTCTTGAACTTTTGCAGCTGGTTGGATCCATCGTCAAATTTCAGCAGATACTTTCATATTGAAGTTCTGTTTTAGAGGTGATTTGTGTTGCACTTTGTCCACATTCAAGTAAAAGCAACTTTGATCCAAAAATGTAATAGAATTCAACATATATGAGGCTGCACCTGTAGAATAATAAGGTTTGCAGACGTTTGATGATGTTCCATATAATGCAGCTTTTAGAGTAAATGCACAAGAGTTATCTGAGGGCTGGTCCACCAGGGGGCAGCATCAGCCCTCATCTCACCGACAGAGAGGTTTCACTGGATTCCAGCATCATTCATGGTGTCTGCTTTCTTCTAATGACTAAACTTGACAATCATTCCTATTTAATTTAAGATCACCACATTTAGCTCCTTGTTTTTGTTTGTTTAAAAGGATCCCGGACTGGTTGGAACATGAGACATTATCTGATAGACATTTGCTTCAGTTAAAAATACAGGAAATGGGAAAAATACTGCAGTTTTTTTAAATAAATTTTTAAAATGATTGTCACATCGATATTGCCATGTTTATGCTGTAATGCATTCTGGGTAATGGACAGAGACAGGTTGCCTCATCCATCTTCAACGTTCATTTTGGATTATGTCTGAATGCATTGACGCAGAAAAATGCTGAAATGACTTGGCTTGCAATTGAAAATAAAAAAAGGCTGAACGGATGAAGTCGGACAGAGGAGGTGGTGTTTGTGCAGCTCATGAGAAAGCTTTATTGCAAAGAGCTCTGCTTTCTATTACAAGCATCTGATTCAAAACATATTGTTTGATCTATTAGAAAGAGCTGCACACACAGCATTAAAGATGTACAGGTGGCTTTGAGTCAGGGGGTTCTGTAGCTGTTTAATGTCAAGTAAATGCATTTTGAACAGAGCTGATTAGTTTGCTCTTAATTTTAGTTTGTACATAAACCAGTACACAGTGCCCATTGATACTTTTATGATTTTTAGATTGGAGTAAGTCTATTAGCAAGCAGGGGTTACCCTGGTTCAAATCACAGACCAGGGGCCTTTCTGAATTGAGTTTGCATGTTCTCTTCATGCAAGAAGCAGGTAAAGATAATGGATGGATGGATAGATTAAAGTCACTACAGTTCAGATATAAAAAAAGTGAAACAATTTTCAAGAAATCTTGAAAGGTGGCAATGCAACTACTGCCTGAAATGCCAATACTGTATTCCGGTACATAATCTTTGGTCATTTTTTTAAGCTCAGTTAATTTGACTTCTTTGATGATCTGAGCTGACTAAATGCCAATGTTTTGATTTACAAACTGAAAAGAAAACCAAGATCAGAAGAAATATTAAAGCTGCTGTCAGTAGCTCATTAAAGTCAATATAGAAACTCTTAAGATAGGAAGACGGAGAGAGTGTACACAGCAAACTGTCATACAAGTCTTTTTTAATCTGAACTGTAAATTGAAGAAAGAACATCTGTTTACTCCATTATCAATTTTTAAAGACAAAAAAAGCCTTCACCATATTTTAAAGAGGAACTGCTGAGGTACAGTGGGAATCAATGTCAATTCACATGTGCACAGTATGTATTCTTTGCCAATTTTTCAGGAATGTTTAGGCAACTTGGTGGTAGGTGATTAGAGTTAGAGATGTAGGACATCAGCACATTTAAAGTTTAACATTTTGTGGTAACATCATAAAACCTAAATTATAATTTAAAAAAACAACTGAACATCCCTCCTTGAATCGCCACCTTATTGTGGTGGAGGAGTTTGTGCACTTGAATGATCCTAGGAGCTATGCTGTCTGGGGAAATTTTAATTGCCCCATGTAGGGTCTCCCAAGGCAGATTGGTTCAAGGTGACAGTCCAGATAAAGAATGATTCAGAAGACTTTTATGGACAAAAGAAAACTAGGAACTCTGTGTCCCTTGTCCGGACATGGATTACTGGGGCCCCACCCTGGAGCCAGTCCTGGGGGAGGGGCTTGTCCGTAAGCATCTGGTGATCGGGTCTCTACCCATGGATTCTGGTCAGACTCAGCCCGCATGAGCAACATGGGTTTGCCTACCTGTGGGCCCACCAGGAGGGGCCATATGAGTCCAGTGCATGATGCCATGGGAAGTGGCCAAAGGCAGGGACATTGGCGCTCTGACCCTGGCTTGCCAAAACTGGCTCTTGGGACATGGAATGTGACCTCTCTGGTGGGGAAGGAGTCTGAGCTTGTGCTTGAAGTTGAGAGGTACCGACTAAATATAGGTGGGCTCACCTCAATGCACAGCATGGGCTCTGGAACCAATCTCCTTGAGGGGCTGGACCTTATTCTACTCTGGAGTCGTCCATGGTGAGAGGCGCTGAGCTGGCGTGGGTCTACTTGTAGCCCCCGACTTGTGTGTTGGAGTTTTCCCCGGTAGATGAGAGGGTAGCTTTCCTACGTCTTTGGGTTGGGGTATGGGCTCTGACTGTTGTTTGTGCCTATGTGCCAAATGACATGCAGGATATCCAGCCTTTTTGGAGTCCTTGGCTGGGGTACTGGAAGGGGCACCAACTGGGGTCTCCTTTATTCTGCTGGGGGACTTCAATTCATTCATTCATTCATTCAACCTTTATTTATACAGGCTAGCCTCGTTGAGTCACGGGGACTCATTTACAAGAGGGACCTGTCTCACTCACACCAAACAACCATCCACTCTCACACTCACACCTAGGGTCAATTTAGAGTCACCAATCAGCCTAACAAGCATGTTTTTTGGTCTGTGGGAGGAAACCGGAGTACCCGGAGGAAACCCACGCATGCACGGGGAGAACATGCAAACTCCACCCAGAAAGGCCCCGGACCGGGATTTGAACCGGCAACCTTCTTGCTGAGAGGCAGCAGCTCTACCAGTTGTGCCAACGTGCTGCCCAATGCCCACATGGTCATGACAGTGTGACCTGGAGGAGCATGATTGGGAGGAACTAATCTGATCTGAACTCAAGTGGTGTTCTGTTGTTGGAATTCTGTGCTAGTTATAGTTTGTCCATCACGAACACCATGTTTGAACATTTCGTCTTTCGTCGGAAAGACTTAGGAAGTCTTTCGGACGAAAGACGAAACATTTCTACTTTTTTGTTTGGTTTTTTTGAATGTCCAGAGTACCAGACTTAGCTTTTTAAAATTTTATATAAAGAATTTTTCAGTGCAGCCAGGGGGAGGAGGAATTCCATTTTTGTGGCCTCAGGATTCCATCTCTGCTCTTTGCAGATTATTTGGTCCTGTTGGCATCATTGTGCTGTGATCTTCAGCTCTCACTGGAGTGGTTTGCAGCCAAGTATGAAGCAATTGGGATGAGAATCAGCACCTCCAGATCTGAGGCCATGGTCTTCAACCAGAAAAAGGTGGATTGTAGCAGTTCAGGAAAACAGAAACAGCAACATAACCACATCATAACCCCCCCATTAAGGGTGGCACCTGACACCCCCAAAGTGGGCCCCCACATAACTAGGGAGGGAGGGGGGAGGAGACAGGATGGAGGGCACAAGAAGAAAACCCCCCAAGGATGAGAGAAAAAGAAAAATGGATGGGTAGGAACCTGGGAAAACTGAAAAAGGGGGAGGAATACCCAAGTCCAAGAGACCAGGTGAATAACTGGGAGACCATCCAGCATGGGGCAGGTGTCCAGATGAATGGCCAGGAGGCCATCCAGGGTGAGATGGTTGTTCAGGTAGCCTGCCAGGAAACCATCCAATGCTTCTTTGGGGTGGTGTCCGCCTGGACCCTCCCTGACTCAGGTTGAAGAGAGGAGAAGAGGCTGGTGACCGCATTGTAGGCGATGGGGCCGGATGGCCTGCAGTGGGTGATGGGACCCCAGGAGCTGATGTTGGCAGGGAGACCTCAATGTCTTTGGCTTGAGTGGAAACCAGCGTGGTTTTGGATGGTGAGGAAACCAGTCTTGGCTAGGGGTTGAACGAGTACATAATTTTTTAACTCGACATTAATATAATAAAGCTCGAGTAGAACTCGAGTTGTTGATGATGTCATAGGATCTTAAGATGCAAAAAAAAATTAAAAAAATAAAAACACAAAAAAAGTAATTTAATATTTACAAAAAAAAGACCAACAAAACATTGGAAGTGTATATTATGCTGGACTACCATTTATCATACTGCAGATGAATCACAGGAAAATCAAAACTATTAGTTATTATTATTAAACTGCAGAAGTGAAAGAAACGTGCGGCACGTCAAAAACGAAACTTAAAACTGTGGGGCAGTTGACCACCCCGTATCACCCGCGGTGTTGCGCATTAGGTTTAGTTTTAGAGATAATTATGTTTATCGTTTTTTTCATAGGTTTAGAGATTCATGTTTTTTGCCTTTTGTTTGTGAAACAAGGTCAGAGGAAGCTGGTTCTGGTTTGGTCGATTGGACCTGGTGTTACACCATATTCTGTGATCTGCAACAGTGAATGCAACACCACCCCCTATGGTCACAATATACATTGGTCACAGAATTTGTTGTAACACCGATTCGCAACGCGTTCCAAATAGGAAGTTGATTCATTTTCTGTTCTGTAACTGCGACATGATGACGTCACTACGAATACTCAACGTGAAATAAAAAAACTCAATAAATGTCCTAGGAATTGATGTGTCGATTATTCGACTAGTCTGTTAAAGCCCTAGTCTTGAAGCTGGAGAGGAAACCAGTCTTGGCGCTGGTGTGGAAAGCAGTCTTGGCACTGGTGTGGAAACCAGTCTTGGCGGCGTGGAAGCCTTTTTGGGTGCTTCAGCAGGCGTTACCACTTTCGATGCTGCAGTGGGTGCAGGGACCTCAGAGAGTGACGAGACATCTGTCTGCATCGACTGAGGTCGGCCTGGTTGCTTCACCAGAAGAAGACGGTTCGTTTGCTTCTTCTGAAGACGTCGGCTCATCTGCTTCATCTGGAAAGAAGACATGACCTCCTCAGGGACGGCAGGAATCGTTGTTGCAGGAGACGTTGCTGCAGCCGCAGGAGACATTGCTGCAGGCAGTGAAGACATCTGATGATGTGAGAGCCGCTGCAGCAGGTGGAACGAGGACCTCAGGAGGAGCAAGGGCCTCTGATGATGCGAGGTCCCCAGCAGCAGGTGGAGCGAGGGCCTCTGGAGGACAGAGGACCTCTGAAGGTGCAATGACAAGGGCCCCAGGAGCAGGATATTATATCAGCAGCTCTGCATCTGATGGTGAAGGTACCAAGGAGGCTGTAGCTGACATAGGAGCCCTGGAGGAGACAGTCGGCAGAGAGACCCAGGAGGTGCAGCTGATGTGGAAACCAGCGTGGTGGGTGCAGCTTATGTGGAAACCAATGTGGCAGGTGCTGGTGTGGAAACCAACAAGTCCAATGAGTCCACAGCCGGTGGCGTAGGACAAACAATGTCATCTCCAACCCCCACTGAAGCACAGGTGCGGGGGTTCGGCTGCTCCGTTTGTTGAGGTGACCCATCAACTGGATGAGAGCCCAATCGCCTTTCTGGCAAGTGAAGGCTCGGGTGCCCCTCCCTCAGCAAAATTCTCGCCTTGGTGCATCTTAGAAGGTGGATGGAGGAGTTGTAGGTCGAGGGGTTCGGTTCGGTTCTGCCGTCTGGACCTCCTGCCATGGCAGCGTGAGCCAGGACCAGGAGCAAGCCAAAGCTCTTCTGGCTCGGGATCCTCTCCTGAGCAGGTGGCGGAAAATTGGTGAGGGTGTGGAGATCAGCGCACAGGCTTAATGGCCAGATGCATTCCGTAGAACTGGGATGTCTGCCTCTCTTCCTCCTCTACCAGAAGCGGAGGTGGGAGGATTTCCACCTCGTAGCTGCAAGGGTTTTGTCTCTGGGCAGGTCTGGACTCCTCCAGCTGACAGCCACCCCATCGGATGATGGGCTTCGCCTCCTCTCGCTCCCGCTATTCCTTGTCCCGCTGGGCAGTTTTGTCCACCTCACAAGCAAGCCATTCAAAAATGTTAATTTTCCTGCTGGGTTCCTTATGATCCGGGCTTTCTGTCATGCTCTGCAGTTTTAGGCTCGAACCCACACGCAGGAAAACAGGAGGACTTGATGAAGCAAAGAAACAATAATTTATTGAACAAAACAAAATGTTGACGGGGCAGCAAAACTTACTTTTAAAGAGGATACGACAAGGTGGAGCAGATACAGACCATAACACAAGGGAAGGATAAAACCCAGATACCAAAGGAGTGAAAACACACAGTCTAAATACTGACACTAATGAGACAGTGAGGAGCACCTGGGGTGATTAGAATAAGGATCAGCTGTGGATGATGACATGGAAAACAGGTGCAGGAAAACAGAAACAGCAACAGAACCATGTCAGTACCAGTCTGTTGTGGTGAAGATGGAGCTGAGCTATAAGGCAAAGCTCTCTATTTACTGGTCAGTCTACCTTTCTACCCTCACCTATGGTCATGAGCTCTGGGTAGTGACCAAAAGAATGAGATTGCAGATACAGGGGGTTAAAATGAGTTTCCTCCACAGGGTAGCTGGACTCTCCCTTAGAGATGGGGTGAGAAGTTCAGTTATCCAGGAGACTCGGAGTAGAGCCGCTCCTCCTCCACATCGAGAGGATCCAGTTGAGGTGGTTCGGGCATCTGTGAGGATATTCCCTGGGTGCCTCCCTAGAGAGATGCTTGAGACATGTCCGACTAGGAGGAGACCCCAGGGAAGACCCAGGACACGCTGGAGAGACTATGTCTATCGGTTGGCCTGTAAACGCTTTGGAATCCTCCCAGAAGAGCTGGAAGAGGTGTCTGTGGAAAATGTCTGGGCCTCCCTGCTCAAGTTGCTGCCCCTGCGACTCGACTTTGGAACAAGAAGAAGATAATGGATGGATGGATGGATGAATGGATGGAGGGAGGGAGGGATGGATGGATGAATTATGTATGTCAGTTTCATTATGTGAAGTCAAATTGGGAAGTATACCGAACATCTAAAACTTCAAATAGGGCAGTTTTTTTGTTAATTTGGTTCATATTCCCATTTTGTCATATTTTTGCTGTTATCCTTCTTAGGTTTTTCCAAAATTGGGGGAGTCTCATCCAACCGACCGACTGAAAACATCCTTTTTCTTTACATGCTTCTCCATGCAGGAGGATGGGGATCATCTTGGACAGTTCTGGGAGGAGTTGCAAATGCAAAATTGTGATGGAAACTGAAGATCAAACGTTGAAAAGCTGCAAGGTTAATTTAGTACTTTTTGCATTAGTTCCCTCAATCAGAACATTATTAGAAACAAAGAAAACCCAAGACAACATTATGTGTGTGTTTTCTTTTTCCAACTATTTTTATATTTCTGCATAACTGCAAAATATTACTAGTTTAGCCTTATTAGAGACTGTTGAGCTCACAGTATGAAACATGTTTTCTATTTCCTGTAACATTTGCTTTTCCTTTCGGCAAGGATAGACTGATTAGTGGTCTTTCATCTCTAGTTGAAACAGAAAACTGACCCTTTCCTCATCCAAACACTCTTAATGAAGCCATCCAAAGGCACAAGGACAGACTCAAGTTGCCACGAGCCATGGTCGCCGTATAGATGGCAACATACCGTTGCACAACGGCCATGAAACCTGGAAAAGGGCCCCTTTAAGCCCTCGAGGGTCTCGATGGTGAGCTCTCTCTGCATTATTATTCCAATGTGATGCAATTCAGGCATCCTGGAAAGTGTCACCAAATGGCACTGCTGGGACTTTTCGAAACACGAGTTCACACCCCACAAGGATGGCTGCTAAGCTTGCGCTAATTGAGCGAGTGTAACACAGATGCTCTCCTCCGGGTTGGGGGGAGAAGCAGAGCGTGATGACGCAGGCTGTTTCCCACATTCTCTCAAAATAATCTGCATGGGTTTAAAAGAATCTACACACACTGTCCTCCGACTGTCTGCTTGGAAGACAAAATAAGAGCAGATGACACATGAATAAACAGTTTTATTACCGTTAAAGTCATCAACTCAGTCTGTGGGTGTGGGGGAGGGGTTACATTACAGAGCTAACAGGACCGGACCTGCATGTGAGCGCTGGTCCAGGAAAACGTCACATCTACAAACAC
>JBBPBX010012763.1:20906-34195 GCA_038048925.1 Garcialebias charrua | reverse complement strand
TGTATATGTAAGTGCATATATACATGTACTGTATATGCAAATGCATTTAAACATGTAAATGCATATATGTATATATACAAGAATATGCATATATGTACATATGCATAAACATATAGATGTATATATGCATAAACATATACATGTATATATATGCATATACATATAATGTACAGATAGACATATACATGTAAATATAACATGTTCAACTGAAGTTGTGTGTGTTTGTGTGTGTGACTGTTTTGTGGTTTTTAAGGACAGTGTTTTGTCAGGACAGCAATACGCTATACAGTAATCAGACAATCAGATAACAGCTCATTACTGTCCTGACAAAACACTGTCCTTAGAAACCACAAAACAGTCACACACACAAACACACACAATTTGAGTTGAACATGTTATATTTACATGCTTATTACACGTATATGTAAGTGCCTATTTACATGTATGTGTAAGTGCATATATACATGTATATATGTAAGTGCATATATACATGTACTGTATATGCAAATGCATTTAAACATGTAAATGCCATACTCCTGCAAGTTTGCAATAGTTTCTGTCTCAATATATTTACCGACTGTGACCATCTTGTTGTACAATAATGCAAAAAGGGTTAATAAAAAGTGCGATAAAGTTTTAAAAAAAGAGGACTTGGGGTTGTGTTGCAAAAAAATAATAAAAAAAGACCTGTTTTCTAAACAATTATGCAGTTCATTGCTGAAGCTGTTGACTCTGTGATGAAAGATGAAGACTGGTTGTGTTCTGTATCATAGGTTTTGGATGCTATGAACAAAATGAAATAAAAGTTTGCATTGTAAAGCAAAGACACATCATGTTTCTGAGAGAGCTTACTTTTATAAGAAGACTGTGTCTGTCAGTTTGTTTTCCCCGTGTGCTTTGTTAATGGTAGAAATACTGAAACCTCCAAAACAAGACAAAAGATTGACGTTTCCTTCTTTCTTTGCTTCTGTACTTTAGAGCTATGCACACCAAACGGCCCACATGTTGAGTAGTTCCAGTAACCCAAACCTGAACGGCACAGTAGTTACCCTGTGAGATGATGTCCTCGATGCATGTCAGACCACTCCCTCTCTGTACCTATCAGTGTGTGAAGTGGTGGACATGTTGTAGCTAGCTGAACTGATTAAATCAAATAAACTTTAGTCGCTCCTGTGTCTGTTGTCATTACTTAGAGATCTTTGTTCCTTTCTCTAAAGTCCAGGTTGACAGTTTCAGAAACACAACTTCCCTTTTAGAGTACATATAAATGATCACTGAAGGGCCAGAAACTTCACACGATGTCCACACTATATCTGGAAAACTAATTGTTGGGTAAAATATCCTGTATTCATCTTACTGGTACTTACTCAAAGAAGCTCCACTTGAGGACGAGAAGATTTTGAACTGAATTTACTTGCAAGGGCAGACTTTCACCACAGGTTACACAGATGTACAGAAGTTAAAGTTCATGCTCAATCATCCAGGTACCAAATCCAATAATTCTCAGTCGGGTCATCATTAGCTCCAACAAACTGGTTGGTCCACTTCAGGTGTTTACTGCTTGGTGGGGAAACAGTTTACTGGGACTCCTCTGACTGATGATGCCCTCCAGATAGAGGGCGAAATGTTTCTATAAAAAAGAAACTGTCCAGATGATGTACAGAAGTTCTACATGCATGGAGCCCAGTCAGGAGAATCTGGCCCGGGCAGTGTGTGAGGTTTGTTTATCAGCTCTCACAGCTCACAGGTAGCCTGGTGACCATAGCCATCCAGCTGCACATGCAGGATCCTCATTCAACCCTCTCCAAGAGAGAGAAAATAACTCTTGTAACTCTAACACATGGTCCATGGCCAGTTAACATTCTCTGCCATAGTAGTTAAAAACATCCATAAACCTTGCCCAAAAATCCCTGACACTAATAGGTAAATATTCACTAGTGCATACATTTAAGTAAATGGACTGTACTTATACAACACCTTTCTAACTTATCAAGACACTCAAAGCTCTTTACAAAACAATCTGTGCCTCATTTACACATTCAAACAACACTCTACTAGATCTATACAAAGAATAATCAGAGCTTTATCACATTCATACACTGAAGGGACACACACCAGAGGCAATTGGGTTCAGTGTCTTGCCCAGGGACACTTCAACATTTGACTGCTGGTGGAATGGAACCCCCAACTCTTGCATTGGAAGACGACTGCTCTAACCACTCAGCCAAAGCTGCCCCCGAATGTACTGTATGTAAAACATTTTCCATTATTTTTAATGTACAATGCAGAACTTCTGTGAATGAGTTTTCCTCCTTGCAATGTTTGGAAACATCGTGGAGGAAATGTGGACGTTTAGAGGTACATGCGTGAAGTGTTTGTGTACTCAGGTTGATGTGGTGCTTAAATATAATGCACTTTAAAGGTGGTGTGACAATATGCTAAGATAGACATCTAGAAAGAGGAGCTACTCAGGTTTGATTTTTTGTACACAGATGCTTCGAATAATTAATATATAAAAGTATTTTTTGAATAAAATAGTTGTAATGACGTAACTCCGCAGTGCGTCGCAGTTTTCGGGTGGAGAACGCCGACACATGACGCAATGGCTAGAACACACCTTGTAAATAACAATGGAGGAGAATACGAGAGCTACATGCTGTGCTAACTGAACTAGCATCCAAGCTATTGTGACCGGACGAGGCCGAGCACGTGCGCGAACCGGAGGACCGCCGCCTGGAGCTTCGAGCTGGGCCTGGGCCGAGCGCCGTAAGTGAACCGGAGGACCGCCGCCTGGAGCTTCGAGCTAGGCCGAGCGCCGTGAGCGAACCGGAGGACCGCCGTCTGGAGCTGGGCTGGCGTCGGAGCTGCGCCTGGAGCTACGCTCTGTGCTAACTGGGCTAACATCGGAGCTGCTGCGACCGGAGGAAGCCGGGCGCCGTGCGTGAACCGGAGGACCGCCGTCTAAGCCGGGCTAGTGAGCAAACCTCTTCGGATAACAGATCTGATTGGTGCAGGCTGCTGAAACCGTGAGTTCTGATCTGATAACTGCTGATCTGGGTGCTGCACTGCTGGGCCACAGCCACCATCGTTGGGCCTGTGGCCTCGTAGAAGGGCCACGTGGTTCAGCAAACAAACCAGAGACCTGCTACCGCTAGACTACAAACTCTGTAAGTATGACGAGAGGTAAAGGACCAAAGTCACCAGAGTCGAAGGGAAACAACTCAGCAGAAATGCAAGACTTTAAAAATTCACTCAACTTTATGGGTGAACAAATAGCAAACTTATCAGCAAAAATGGATTCCCAGGCCGGTCTGGTTAATGAAATAAGACAACTGAAAGATCTGCTAATTAGCAAAGACAATACAATTGCTGAACTAGAACGAAAAATAGATGACTTAGAACAATACACAAAGCAAGACAACGTGGTGATCTCAGGACTTGATGTTAGTAAGTGTTGGACATATGCAAAAGCTCTTACTAACAAAGACCCAACTGATAATGCATCTCAGGAAGAACTACAGACTCTGGAGGAGCATGTAGTTACTTTTTTACAGAACAAGAACATTAACATAGAACATAGGGACATTTCGTTCTGTCACACCCTGCCCAGTAAATCACCAAAATTCAAACCGTCGGTAGTTGTCAAGTTCATTAGCAGGAAGATAAAAAACTATGTAATTATGCATGCAAGAAATCTGAAGGGAACAAACGTTTACATAAATGAACATCTAACAAAAAAAATGGAAACATTGCACATGGAGCAAGGTTGTTAAAAAAACAGAACAAAATAGTATCAACATGGACAAGAAATGGAAACATCTTTATCAAAACACATGAAGGGGCTCAGCCTAAAATGATAAAAGAACTGAAGGATCTGGAAAAACTTGGAGGAACTCAGGAGATGACAAATCACTAATCAATGAAACAACTTACACACAAAATGGACATAATATACAGTGAAATGAACAAATACATTAGAACATGATGGCATACGAAGACTCAGAACCTAAAATATATAATGTTAAAGATGTAATTGATGCAAATTTTTTCCCTGTAATAAAAGATAGCGAATACTGTATTATAATGAAGAGCAATTTAATGACATCAATATAACAAATGGGGTTCTCTCTATTATTCACTTTAATAGCAGAAGTATAAATGCAAATACAGGTAGTCCCCGATTTACGAGCGCTCTGATCTGCGAGGTTCCAGACTTACGAGCTGCGAATTTTTGGAAAAAACGAAAAAAATACTGAGTTTTCATGTGTTTTTTCACCACAGTTAGTTAGATAAGCATATGGACACACGTTTCCGATCATTTTTATGCACTCATAAGCAGTTTTTGGATGAAAATAGAGTGTTTGTAGTCGCGCTAGCGAAAACCGTTCCAATTTACGAGCGAAATTCCGGATTTACGAGAGAAATGGCGGCCGTTCCAAATTACGAGATTTCCGGTTTACGAGCGCCTCGTTGTAACGGATCTCGCTCGTAAATCGGGGACTACCTGTATATCCAAAATAACATATTACTTAAAACAATTAAATAGAACTATTATGATAATAGCACTGTCAGAGACATGGCTTAATGATGAAAACACAAATAATATTCACATCGAAGGGTATGAATTATTTCATATGAACAGAAATAAAAGAGGTGGTGGAGTCGCTCTATTTGTTAATAATGAAATCAAATGTAAATTAAACAGTGAAATGTCAATAATTGTTGATAATATTATGGAAATGATAACAATAGAAATAATAAACAAAAACGATAAAAACATAATAATAAGTTGTGTATATAGATCACCAGGATCAAATATAGAAATATTCACTGATAAAATCTTGGAGCTATTGGAGAAGAGTTTTAATAAAAAAGTTTTTTTGTGTGGAGACTTTAACATTGATATGGGAAATAAAACAGATTCAAATAACACCAGTATATTTATAAACTCTATGTACAGTTTAAATATGTATCCGTTGATATCAAAGCCAACAAGAATTACAACTCATAGTGCCACAATAATTGATAATATTTTCACAAATATAACAAATGGGGATGTGATAGGTGGTATTTTAACGACCGACTTAAGTGATCATTTACCAGTTTTCACAATCTATAAAAATGATCAAAGCATCACAAAAGCAGTTACAAAGAAGAAAAAGATCATAAACACATCAAAAAAAGTTTTGGAAAAATTGAAAGAGGATCTAGATAAACAAGACTGGAATGATGTGTATGTTGAAGATGTGAACAGATCATATGATGAGTTTATGAATATCTTGGAAGCTCTGTATGAAAAGAATTGTGTGCAAACAAATCATACAAAGAGAAATATCGTTGACCAACCATGGATGACAAAAGGGTTGAGAAATGCTTGTAAAAAAAGAATTATTTGTATTCATGTTTCTTGAAATTGCGAACTCAGAACGCTGAAGAAAAATATAAAAAGTATAAAAATAAATTAGTAGGGATTATAAGGAAACATAAGAAAGAATATTATAGTAAATTATTAGATAAAAGTAATGGTGATATGAAAGCAACATGGCGAGTAATGAATAGTGTTCTGAAGAATCATAAAGCAAAAACTGGTATTTCAAAATATTTTGTAAAAGACAACGATGAAGTTCACGATGAAAATGAAATTGTAAATGGTTTTAATCAATATTTTGTGAATGTTGGATCAAGCCTTGCAGCTAAAATACCAAAAGTAGATAATAATGTGAGCCATTCAATTACAGGTTGTGCAAATAGTATTTTTCTAAATGGAACTAACAAAGAGGAAATAATGAATGTAGTAAAAAATCTTACAGACAAGAGATCAAAAGACTGGGTGGACATGGATATGATGTTTGTAAAGGACATAATGAGCCATGTTATTGAGCCGTTTACATACATATGTAATTTATCATTTTCAACAGGAATATTTCCAGATAATATGAAAGTAGCTAAGGTAGTTCCTCTTTTTAAAAATGGTGATAAATGTGTGTTCAACAATTATAGACCTATATCCTTGTTACCACAGTTTTCAAAAATTCTTGAAAAACTATTTGTAAACAGACTAGATCAATTTATAGATAAACAAAATATTCTAAGCAACAGTCAGTATGGGTTTAGAGCAAAAAACTCTACATCAATGGCTCTCATGGAATTAATGGAACAAATAACTACTGCTGTCGATCAAAAACAATATTGTGTCAGTATTTTTGTTGATTTAAAAAAAGCATTCGATACTATTGATCACACCATTCTCCTTGAAAAATTGAACAAATATGGTATTAGAGGACCAGCATTACAGTGGGTATCTAGCTATTTAAAAGATAGGAAACAATTTGTACAAATAAATGATGTAAGATCTGACCTCTGTAATATAATAATAATAATAATAATTAATTCAATTTATAACGCACTTTTCATTACTGAAAATCTCAAAGTGCTACACATATATTGAATGCTACACACATTCATAAACCGGTGGCGGCAGACTACCATGCAAGGTGCTTTCCAGTCCTACCGGATATCACATGTGGAGTTCCCCAAGGCTCTGTACTTGGACCAAAGCTATTTATTTTATATGTGAATGACTTGGTAAATGTGTCAGGACTCCTTAAATGTGTACTTTTTGCTGATGATACCACTTTTTTCTGTTTAGGTGAAGATATAGAACAAATGTTGGAATTGATAAAGACAGAATTTGTCAAAATACAAACTTGGTTTAAAATCAATAAATTATCATTAAATCTAGAAAAAACTAATTACATGATATTCAGTAATAAAAAGAAAACTGTTGATGTTCCACTCAAAATTGAGGTGTTGAGATTTGTAGAGTGAGTGAGGTGAAGTTTTTGGGTGTTATCATTGATGACAAACTGACATGGAAACAACACATAAATTCTGTAAGAATAAAAATAGCTAAATCGATTGCAGTACTGTACAAAGTCAGAGACCTATTGAATGATAAAGCTCTGTATTTGTTGTATAACACAATCATTGTTCCACACTTAATCTATTGTATTGATGTTTGGGGGAAAGCGTGTAAAACAATCACAAAGCCTATTTTTGTATTACAGAAAAGAGCTGTAAGAATTATCACTAGAAAACATTACCGTCATCCATCAAGTACATTATTTTATCAACTGAAGTTATTGAAGTTCCATGATTTGGTAGATTATAATATTTTATCAGTTATGTATAGGGCTCAGAATAACGCATTACCTTTAAATATCCAAATGCATTTTGTTAAAAGACAAAGTTGTTATAACCTTAAGGGGACAGAGATGTTTGTAAAACCACAATTCAGAACTAGTTTGAAGGGACGTTCTACCTCAATCCAGGGAATTAGATTATGGAATGGCTTGGAGAATGTAGTTAAAAATGCCAAGTCAATGTTTACATTTAAGAAAATGATCAAAATGAATTTGTTAAAAAATATATATAATGACGTAATGTGTATTGTATTAGTTAGAAAATTAGAAAGAGTTAGTCATTTTGTACTGTTGGTGGAAGATTATTATTGTTTAATCTGATTGTTTGAAAAAAGGGGCAGATATAATAAGATTTATTCTTCTTTCTGCTACCTTTCATTTTTTTATATTTTGTACATTATCATTTATGGGATTGTCTTGTATTGCGTTTCTTTTGTAAAAAAATGGACAAATTGAATAAACATAAACATAATAAACATATAGAATCCGAGGAATTCTGCAATTTAAGTGAAGATTTGAGCGATTTGTCTTCAGTTTGGGAAGCCGAAGTTAGTTTGAGTGATGAACAACAAACAGCTGGTTCTAATATAGGTCTGCACCCGTATTTATTTGAGTCTTACCGTTCAAGGCCGAGATACAGTGAAGCAGACTCCGTATACGCGCGTATACGCTAATACAATATACTGCTTCATGGAATATCTTACAAAAAGATCTGAAGCTCTCGACCTTGACTTCTCTAAATGGTTTTCAGAATCTGTTGGAATCCTGGCAAAAACCAATGCAGATTTGTTCCTGTCTTTGATTTTATACGTCTACCTTATAATGTTTTGCTAGTTTTTTGATACTTTGTTAAAAAAAAAAAAATATATATATATTTTGTTTTTTTCTCTCTTTTTGTTTTCTATTGTTTATTGTTTGTTTGTTTATTGTTTAATGAAATTCTATCACTGCTGTTCATTGTTCTTTAGTTTTAGCAGGTCGCTTTCGTAAATGAGCCCATGAGGTTCAAAAGATTTACCTGACTAAATAAAGGTTGAATGAAAAAATACGCGCGTATACGGAGCGGCTGCTTTACTTCAGCTCACTTCAGCTCAGACGTTCTCCTTGTTGTAATATGAGCTGCTGCACACGAAGGGGACAACTGAGCACGCTGATTGGTCACTTGCTGACACGCCTACTGAATTGATTGACAGCGCTCAGTCAGCTGAATGTGAAACCTAGTTGAAAGTGAAACCTTTAACATGAGCAGCTCGCTGGACTTCTGCGGTGTTCTGATGCGCTGTTTCTACTATATATGTTATAAAAAGTTCTCTCAGAAATAAAAATAATAACAGGGAGCGCTTTTCCTGCAGCACACAGCCCACCAGGGGATATTAAAACATCGCGCACCCAGGTAGGACCTGAATTCATTCATTTCAATCATCGAGTGAACGGAGGAAGAAGCGGTTACTTGACTTTAGGCAAAAAAACAAAAGAAAAGGCCCGATCAGCGATAAAGAAGGGGAATTTATTTCATTTGTGTAACATACAAAACAGTCCGGCGCCGGGAAGTTTATGGTCAGACACCGCGTATCGCGCACGCGGATCGCGTATGCGTAGTAAAAAAATACTTTTGCGCGTACTTGCCCTGAGGGGCTACGCGGGGCTACGCTGCGTACGGGGCGTACGTACGCTGCGTATTGGCGTATCGTGAGGACGCTCGAGTGTATCTCGCCCTTAAGAAGCGAGGGGGACTCCGAGGGGGACAGCTTTGTTTTGTCCATTCTTGACGGAGTTTTACATCTTTTGGTAAAGTGAAAAGGCTCACTTGTTCACTGGCGGTATTAGAACACCCAAATGCGACACACACAACGTACCAACATTTTTCAAGTTATACAAAAAAATAGGCGATATTTAAAGGCAGAGATACACTCGCGCGTCCTCACGGTACGCCTATACGCAGCGTACGTACGCTGTGGCAAAAGCGTAGCCCCGCGTAGCCCCTCAGGGCATGTACGCGCAAAGCTTTTTTTTTACTACGCGTGCGCGATACGCGTGCGCGATACGCGGTGTCTGACCATAAACTTCCCGGCGCCGGACTGTTTTGTATGTTACACAAATGAAATAAATTCCCCTTCTTTATCGCTGATCGGGCCTTTTCTTTTGTTTTTTTGCCTAAAGTCAAGTAACCGCTTCTTCCTCCGTTCACTCGATGATTGAAATGAATGAATTCAGGTCCTACCTGGGTGCGCGATGTTTTAAATATTCCCTGGTGGGCTGTGTGCTGCAGGAAAAGCGCTCCCTGTTATTATTTTTATTTCTGAGAGAACTTTTTATAACATATATAGTAGAAACACCGTATCAGAACACCGCAGAAGTCCAGCGAGCTGCTCATGATGAGTTCTCTAGGTTTCACTTTCAGCTGACTAGGTTTCACTTTCAGCTGACTTAAAGGCTGTCAATCAATTCAGTAGGCGTGTCAGCAAGTGACCAATCAGCGAGCTCAGTTGAGTCCACTCCGTGCTCAGCTGCTCATATTACAACAAGGAGAATGTGAGCTGAAGTATAGCAGCAAAAACATACGCACAAAATATGCGCGTATACGGAGTCTGCTTCAGTGTATCTCGGCCTTAACACAATGACACTGCGTGCTAATAGCAACTCGCAGGCGCAACTTCTAGTCCCTACGTCACAGACGTTGCATGTGTAAGTACCCGGATGTCCCGCGACGAAACACGGCGCCAAATTTAAAATCACTTTGAAACAAATTTTCATTGATTTATCATTTTGCTTGTAAAAACGAACATAGTTGAATGATACAACATATATATGCGGTGCCACTTTATGCATAGTTACAAAATCATGTCACACCACCTTTAAATCAATAGTAACAGAAGCAAAAAAACTGATTTTTGTTGCAGCTAGCATTAAACAAAATGAACAGAGCTGAAACCAAACACCTGCTTTTTTCCAAGTGTGTACGAGCAATATTTGTTCATAAAGAAATGTTTCTCATACTTTCATCCCGTTTCTATGGTGGTTTTTTTTCCATTTTTTTTCATAAAACTGAAGATTTTTCATGAAACAGGGCCAATGTTCATGTCACAGCAGTGTTTATCCCACCCATGAAAATTCTTACCAAAACTTTAGCTATAGTTAACTTTTGTTTGAGACTCACATAATGATGGAAGTTTGTGTCTCCTTCAGGATCATCAACATGTTGCAACACAGAAGGAACACGAGTCCTTTATTCATATTTCCATTCAACTTTTACATCCTGGTCACTCATGTCATAGCAAGGTTCAGTTTATGAAATATGACAGAAACTTTTCTTTTGGCAAAAATAGTTTTAGGTTTGTTAAAGTTGAATTATACTTTTATTTTTATTTTAAGTTAAAATCCAAATAGGGTCCTACACTGTTTAAAATGCGGTTTTTTTTTTTTTGGTCTCAGTTACACATCTTACATTTTCAGCAAACTGCTGAGACATTTTTACAGAAGAAGTTTCTTGGTGAAAAGTGTCACAAACTAGAAAACAGCTAGAGATTAGCAACCTGGTATGTCTGTATCTATGGTAGTTAGCTAAGTAGATTGAACACCACATTTTCTGTTTCATTTGGTCCCAGATTTCATTTCTTTTTTTGTGCTCAAAACATTAGTTAACTTTATGAGTAATGAATTACTTTACAGTTTCATTAGAAAGTGCTTGAGATGTTTGTTGGAGTTTTTTTTAAATCAATAAGATGCTTTTGATCCTGTTCAGAAAAATTATAGCAATCAATGTAAGAATTTTAAAAAATCACCATATGAAATATGACAAAGCTTTGGATGAAAACTGCAAAATTGTAGCTATGTGTTGCAAACATACTGTCATTTTTATGATGCACTTTGTAGAGGAACCATGGAAACCGCAGGACCATCCACAGGATGCACAAAAGAAGGAAACATAGAAACCACAGGATCATCCAAATGATGAACAAAATAAGGTAAAATGGAATTCACATGGTCATCTACATGATCAGGGGTCTGCAACCTTTACAGTTAAAAGAGCCATTTTACGCCTTCGTTCATTAAATTAAAAGTGTTCAGAGCCGCAACATGCTACAACTGTGGTTATCAACTGATGGCCCATGGGCCACTTTAGGTTTGTTGGAAGGGGCTTTTGTGGCAACTAGGGGTGACATTATAAAAATAAAATAACTAATAATTTCTATTTTTACAATTTAAGACAAATGAAAAAACCTGATTATTTTAAAGAGAAGGTTTGTTAATTATAAAAAAAATATGAACAACTATGAACTATACAAACCTAGGTATTTTTTTATTGTGGAAAAATGAATTAAGTATAGAAATAAAGCATACATTTAAAGTTTTACTCCTTGTACTTGTTCCAATATCCATATAATTGCAAATGAAATTACATAAAAACTGCTAAAACTAGTTGTTTTTTGTTGTTTGTATAACAACTAGGGGTGTTGATCGATTAATTTTTTTTAACTAATTAATCGCACATCAGTTTTAAAATTAATCGTGATTAATCGCGATTAAACACTTAAAGGCAACTTATAATAAAGATGGATTCATTCATCAGTTAAGTCATAACCTTTATTGTTTTTACTTTCACACAGTGTTTAAAAACTGAAATAATTTTGTAAAGAAAATGCAGCATCTAATTAAAGTGCATTGCAAACATTCATTTTGTGGTTCAAAAACATTTTACTGTTTGATAAAACTGTATGAATTAGTGTGAACTGAAATTTAGAACCTTACAGAACATTTCTGCTTTGTTTTAAACCACATGTATAAGATCTACTCCTCTTCATTTATCCAGCTACTAAGGCAAACCAGACATTACTGTACTTGCATTTTAAGTCCTTGAACCTGGGATCAAGTGCAGTAGCATTCTTGAGCCAAGTGAGATTGGAGTTCTTCTTTCGTTGAGCCAGGTCTTCACAAAAGGCCTTCTTGAATCGCAGTATGTTGACAGTATCATCATCTGAAGGCTCCATGACTCTGAACATGTGGCAGAAGGCAGGCAGCACCACGATGTACTTCTGTCCACCCTGAGTTTCTGTGACATACCTGTGAAAACACAAATTAATAAACAATAATCAGGTCTTTCTTGTAAATGAGTCCTTGAGGCTCATTGAGACTAACCTGTGTAAGTAAAGGTTGACTGAAAAAAAAAATCATTAGAGCTTTTATTTAATTTCTTTTACTTTCACACAGTGTTTAAAAACTGAAATCAAAACATTTTACTGTTTGATAAACTGTATGAATTAGTGTGAACTGAAATTTAGAACCTTACAGAACATTTCTGCTTTGTTTTAAACCACATGTATAAGATCTACTCTTCATTTATCCAGCTACTAAGGCAAACCAGTCTCTACATTACCTTCAAGGCCTTCTTGAATCGCAGTATGTTGACAGTATCATCATCTGAAGCAGGGGTCACCAACCTTTTCGAAACTGAGAGCTACTTCATGGGTACGGAGTCATACAAAGGGCACCAGTTTGATAAACTCTTCGGACATAACAAAGCATAAATTGAAAAAAATGTATAATAAACATATTTTCAAGAACATATTTTTAAGATAGACATTTTAAAATATACATAAATACAAAAAAAGAATAACAACTGGATAGAATGAAATTTTAAATGCAGCTAAGTAGTGAGTTGTGCTATTTTTAGAAGAGGTCCGAGGGCACCTCAAATGGTCCTTGGGGGCACCCGGGTGCCCGCGGGCACCATGTTGGTGACCCCTGATCTGAAGGCTCCATGACTCTGAACATGTGGCAGAAGGCAGGCAGCACCACAGAACAGGAGATGTAGTTCTGTCCACCCAGTTTCTGTAACATACCTGTGAAAACACAAAATAATAAACAATAATCAGGTCTCTCTTGTAAATGAGTCCTTGAGGCTCATTGAGACTAACCTGTGTAAGTAAAGGTTGACTGAAAAAAAAATCATTAGAGCTTTTATTTAATTTAATTCATTTATTCATTCATTTAGAGTAAAAAAGCAAATTCATCAAAAAGAAAAACACTGAATGAAAAGGGAGCAGAAAGAAGAATTACATTTTATTTTAAACACACACACACTAACTA
>JBBPBX010012763.1:0-11970 GCA_038048925.1 Garcialebias charrua | reverse complement strand
AATTTAAATAAAAAAATAGGTGGCTAATTAACTAAGCCAGTGATTAACAATAAGCTAGGCTGGCAAAAGAATGGGGGCTTGTCCGGGATGATCCTGAAAAATTATTTTCTTAACAGATATTTAAGTTAATTGCACAATAAATGGCTCTACATAAAACACAATCTTGTGGTAGAATAATAATAATAAAAAAATGTCATCAAGTTTATCTGTGATTTAAAGACACTTAACCTCATAAATGTTTTATTTAAAATACGTTTGTAAGGATTTGTGCTTACTTGTAAATGGGTATTAGGCAAATTATTTTAACAATGAAGAAGATAAAATAACTAATGACTTGATAAAGTAGCACCATAAACAACAAAACACATTAGAATACATATGAAGTAATTGGTTTTATTGTGGTTTGTTATGTCACTGGCAAAAAAAAAAAAAAGGACATAACAAAGGAAAACATAAATTTGAACACTACATTGAGCAATTAAAAATGTTCATAAAAGCAGTTATTGTGTGCTAAAGTGTACCAAAGTCTATACTCTAATGACAAACAGTTTCCCCGTTTGTTTCCTGTCCTCTCCTTCTCCCACTGGGACGGTCTCCCCGCCGGTCCCGGTGGACCGTGCGAGACCGTGAGGAGGCCGTTGTCGCGTTAGCGAGATGCTAAGCTAACCACATCAAGACGGTGTTGCTAAATTATGAAAAAAAAAAAAACAGCTCTAACACACAGACAGTTGTACTCTAACATTGTTCTGACATAGTTTCACAAAATGATTTATGTAGAATATTTTGTTTACCGGCCAAAAGGACGACGTCTTCCAGAGCAGATCCGAGCCAGACTCAGAGAGAGGAGGGGCTGCTGTGAGTTTCTCCGATGAGATAAATCCTTCACGTTTACTTTTTTTTTGGATTAAGTGAAACCTGCGCGTTGCCCAAACGTCTACCCGACTGGAACACCCACTGACACAACACGAAGTAACCATTGCAATTAATTAGAAATTAACAAAAAAAACAACGTGAAAAATGGACATCCATTAGAATGCGCTCCAACTGCTGCTTTGCCTTCCTGTGGGAGGGTCAAACAGGACAATCCACAGATTGACGTCACATTGGAACTATGTATGCGGACCATGCTCTGACACCGGTCGTACAGGGACCTAACACCCCATATCAAAGGGCCTGGTACCCCATACTCCCGGAGTACCCCCCACAGAACCCCCCGAGGGACGCGGTCGAATGCCTTCTCCAAGTCCACAAAGCACATGTAAACTGGTTGGGCAAACTCCCACGCACCCTCCAGGACCCTGCTGAGGGTGTAGAGCTGGTCCAGTGTTCCACGACCAGGACGAAAACCACACTGCTCCTCCTGAATCCGAGGTTCGACTATCCGACGGACCCTCCTCTCCAGAACCCCTGAATAGACCTTACCAGGGAGGCTTAAGAGTGTGATCCCCCTATAGTTGGAACACACCCTACGGTCCCCCTTTTTGAATAGGGGAACCACCACCCCAGTCTGCCAATCCAAGGGAACTGCCCCCGATGTCCACGCGATATTGCAGAGTCGCGTAAGCCAACACAACCCCACAACATCCAGAGCCCTAAGGAACTCAGGACGAATCTCATCCACCCCCGGAGCCCTGCCACCGCGGAGCTTTTTAACCACCTCGGTGACCTCAGCACCAGAGATTGGAGAGCCCGACCCAAAGTCCCCAGGCTCCGCTTCCTCAGTGGAAGACGTGCCAGTAGGATTGAGGAGGTCTTCGAAGTATTCCGCCCACCGACTCACAACATCCCGAGTTGAGGTCAACAGCACGCCATCCCCACCATAAATGGTGTTGGTCGCGTACCGCTTTCCCCCCCTGAGACGCCGGATGGTGGACCAGAATCGCCTCGAAGCCGTACGGAAGTCATTCTCCATGGCCTCTCCGAACTCCTCCCACGCCCGAGTTTTTGCCTCAGCAACCACCCGAGCCGCATGCCGCTTGGACTGCCGGTACCTATCTGCTGCTTCCGGGGTCCCACAGGCCAAAAAGGCCCAATAGGACTCCTTCTTCAGCTTGACAGCATCCCTCACCGCTGGTGTCCACCACCGGGTTCGAGGTTCGCTCATTATTATTATTATTTCTGTTTTTCTTTTTCTTCAGGATTTTGTTGACGCACTAAGTGACTCAAAACTGATGGTACTGTTGTCCTGAACTCATTGTAGGGCGTACACTCTACGTGCTCATGCATACATTAATCCTATAACTGATCTTCAGCAGCAGAGCAGCAGCAGCAGAGCAGCAGCAGAGCAGCAGCTGAGCAGCAGCAGAGCAGCAGCAGAGCAGCAGCTGAGCAGCAGCTGAGCAGCAGCTGAGCAGCAGCTGAGCTTTGGATCCACTAACAGCTACCACTCCTAGGCTAGGCCTAGCCTCCACTAGGATCAGGCTCCATCGGGCCTTGTCACCACCAGGCCCACCAGGCCCAGGCTTTAGCAGGCTCCAGCTCTGCCAGGCTCATCTAATTCCAAGCCCAGCCACCACAAGGCCCTGTCCTCCCCAGGTTCCATCTGGCCTTGATCTGGCCTTGGTTTCATCGGGCCTAGGCTCCACCAGGCACCTCACCAGGCACATGCTACCTTGTGTAGGATATACAAGGCCCAGACTGGCTAGTCAAAGTGACTGGTAGGACTTTCTCGTTTAACTTTACTGGTAGGAATTTTACTTGTGATGATGTGGCTTATTTTGGCTGGTTTAGTGGGTACCTTTTTCTTGTAAATATGATTTAAAAAGAAACTAAGCAAGCAAACATCAAGACTATAGAATAATTGTAAAAGAATGGGACCTAAGAAGATTCATGCATCGGAGGATCTTGATGACATTAAGAAATCCTTGGACTTTCTTTCTGAGGAAGTGGCAGCCATACGGCTCCATCAAAAAAACATTCTGGACTTGGTAAAAGAAGTGAAGTCGTTGAGACTTCTTAATGAGGAAAAGGACAAAAGGATTGCGGTCTTGGAGAACCGAGTAGCTGATTTGGAGCAAAACAATAGGATAAATGATGTGATCATCACTGGATTTAGAGTCAAGCCCTGCTCGTATGCAAAGGCACCAGCTGCACCCAGTCCTGTTGGTGAACCATCAGTTGAAATGTTTGATGTCATAGAGAAACAATATGCTTCTTTTCTCCGGACCAAGGGAATGGAAATGGATTGTGACACTGTGGAAGCATGCCACCAGCTTCCAAGAAGGGGGAAGGAAGATAAGCCTGCCATTATCATGAGATTCACAAATAGGAAATACAAGTTTGCCTTGTTAAAACAAGGCAGATTGTTGAAAGGATGAACATTTGACCAAGAAGAATGCTGATATTGCCAGAAAGGCCCGGTTTCTAAGAAAGCAGAAAAAGATCCAGTCAACATGGACAACAAATTGTAAGATCTTTATTAAATTAAATGGAGCTCCGGAAGAGGCAAAGATTCTGGCTGTGCGGGACATCGCTGAACTGGATAAATACAACTGAATGCGTTGATTGAAGAATGGGAAATCAGGTGATTGCAAATGTAATTTTCTTTCAACGTGCTTTTGAATACAAAAGAACGTAAATAAATTCTGCGTATGCAGTAAGATCCTCGGTTATTGAATAATCTAATTAATGGATCCTGCAGCAGATCTTCTGTTGACAAACCAGACATCTTCACATTGTTTTACTCAAACTGCGGCACGGCTTTAAAGCAAAACGCTTGTACCTCAAGTGTGCGCTAAGGTGCCAATTCAGTTTGTGGTTGACACACAGCTCCACCAGGCCTGTGCCATTCCCAGCTCCCAGTCAGTGTAACGCCAGATTTGTGCCCATGATCTGTAAAACTGATGGAGCGCAGCAACCTCTGATTTACAGCCTGATGTCAGGCCAGAGGACGGTCATGGAGGAAACAGCTGCAGAGAAAATCGTCACTGAAAGCCACTGGTGATTATTGGTTTTGTCCTCTGCATAAATCCCCATTTGCAATATTGAGTTCACACATACGTAATGTGCATATAAATCATCTCTCTTGTATTAGGCGTGTAGTTGTATGTGTGTGTGTGTGTGTATGTGTGTGTGCACTTGTTGGAGAGGCAAGGTGGGCGCTAATGTTCTAAACAATGGAGTAAGTTGCGTGTTTCATTTACTGGGTGCCAAATTGATTCCACAATAAATGTCATTCCGTAGTAGACAATCACTCACTGCATTAACGACGTGTGGAGCTCGGCGATAAAACTAAAAGCTGCGACGCAGCAGGACAAAATACGGACGGTGGCACTGAATGATGTGCAGGACTGCTAAAGCCAAACATCACAGCAAAATAGTCTATTCAAGTGTCCTTCAGTGAGGACCGAATCTGAATGTGTTATCGCGCACAATATTTAAAGATAATTAAAGAGTTATTTCAGTTGTTAAGTATTGCAATTAACTAACTGGAGTAACTCAACTGCAGAAGTCCCTGTGCTTCATTTGAGTCCATTAAACACAACTGTTAGCTCGTCAGGATCTATCCAGTTGTGTGATTTCACACGACAAGAGAGTCAAGTTTATTTACTGTTTGCAGACACGAAAGCTCTAAAATCTTAAAATAATAATGTGTTGTGTCGTCATTGTATGTTCCCATACAATGGTGAAATTGGCTCTCTGCATTTAACCCATCCACCCCCAGGTGGAGCAGTGGGCAGCTATTGAAGGTGCCCAGGGAGCAACTGGGGATGAGGTGTGCTGCTCAGAGACTCCATGAGATGTGCAATGACTGGGGATTGAACCTGAGACCTTTGGGTCCCGTGTTGGCTACCCCATCTCAGCCCCATTTTGAGGTTAGGAGAGGATACAATGTTATGGCTTTCATCCAGGAGGCGGAGTTTCAAGTCCCAACTGGAACTGTTTTACAGTTTCAGTCTTTTTCATTGAATATGTTCATGTTCAGGCATTGTTACATTAATGTTTGCTAAACACCAAAGTTCATGCTCAATGATCCAGGTAAAAATCCAACAATGTTCAGTCAGGTCATCTGGACGGGTTCTTTTTTTGCTGGGACGTTTCGTCCATCATCCAAAGGACTTCTTCAATCTGAGACCAAACAAAACTGATTCCCACAAGCAACATTCTCCATAGTGGAAAAAAATATAGTTTGCTGGTGCTAAGATGGCCTCCGGGGCCCGCCCTCTCCCTCGTCAACTGCTCTGAGACAGTCATGCCAAAGTGGTTCAAAACACCAAAGTCCATGTTTTCATCCGTTTGTCTGGTGGCTCCTCAGATTGAAGAAGTCCTTTGGATGAAGGACGAAACATCTCAGCCAAAAAAAGAAACTGCGCACAGATGACCTGACTGAACATTGTTGGATGTTTGCTTAAGTTTTAGCCTTTCATTTCATTTGATTTTTAGACGTGCAGCTTTTGTTCCCAGTCAGTGTTTGGTTAGGTTTAAGCATCAAGGCTTTGTGGTGGTGCAGAAATAGATCTCAGTTTAAAAAGGACTTATTCATAAGGTTTACCTCTGTCTCATCTGTCACTCGTTTGTGTACCTGCCTAATTGTGTTCAAGGTAACGGGGGACCTGGTGCTCCTCCAGCAGCCAGTATACCCTGGCCTGGACAGTCCTTTGCAGACGCAGTACACAAGGCACATTACTGTGCACACTCACAGCTAAAGCCATGTTTCTCACCCGTGGAAGGAAACCTGGAATACCTGGAGGAAACTGCACATACACAGGAAGAACAACCTGCACAGAAACTTGACTTCTGGGTGTAAAGTCACGTTGAAAACACCACCCTGCATGAAGTTTAACTTTAAAAAATGCGTTCACCAGCATTTTAGAAAACTAAACTAATTTCTACATTTAAAATTGTGCTTTTAACTCCCTTCCCCCCCACAATTATATTACTGACAGAGGAAGTAATCTAGATTATTTTAGAAAAGGCTAAAAGTCTGTGTTTGTGCAGCAAGACCAGCACTTGAAGTTGTTGTAGGTGTTCAGCAGTTGAATCTCTCTGCAGGTCAGCTGGCACAGTTACTGATGGATCCCTGCACAACCCACACACACACACACACACACATCGGTAGTATCTCTGTGCATGAACCATCCTACACTTTAACGTGTCTTTCCCACAGAGCCGGCAGTCAGGAGGACTATGGGCAAATCCGAAAGCCAAATGGATATCATGGAGAAAACAAGTAAACCTGGGAAGCGCCGCTGGACAGTTGCAGAAATCGGACTGTCCGTCTTGCTGCTGATGGTCAGCTGCGCCTTGGCAGGACT
This sequence comes from Garcialebias charrua, assembly GCA_038048925.1. Classification (NCBI taxonomy): domain Eukaryota; kingdom Metazoa; phylum Chordata; class Actinopteri; order Cyprinodontiformes; family Rivulidae; genus Garcialebias; species Garcialebias charrua. Next base: position 5,716 of record JBBPBX010012763.1, on the reverse strand, counting down.
GGTTGTCCTCTACACATCAGCTGTGAAAGGTAAGGATCACCGTGGAAAGATTCAGATAATGCAGCTGCAAAGACCAGTGTCTCGTTCCTTGTGACTGCACATTTTATTACAAACTGATTAAGCTATTCACTAAACTTAGAGAATATGTCTTTACCATCATAACTGTATCTGTTTTTTGCATCCCCTGCAGGTCTAACCCTATAGTAGGAAGATTTTTCTAGACAGAAATTATTTTTTTCCAGTGAATTTTCGTTGAGGGCTTGAAAACACAATTACAGAGTTTTGTATTAAATAATAATACCAATAGTCAAACACTAAAACTTAAGAGAAAGGATCATGGGCAGGTTCACAGAAACTACCAGTACATGTATACAGATTCAATAGAACCCTAGAAATGCAAGCAAACGCAGTGATAAAAGAAAAAAAAATTAAACAAATGGAAAAACTAAAAGTAATGATCAAAACTTGACACAGAAACCAAAACATTGTTAAAACTTGAACAGATCGTAACTGTTACAGAACTACTCAACTGGTGGCCCGGGGACCAAATCAGGCCCAGGTGTGCTCAGTTTGGCCCACCAATGGGTTTATTTTAAATCTATAGAAATTTTGAAAAAATAAATCTATAGAAATTGCATTTCTGGCGAAAATGCAGTGTGAATGCTTATTGCTGAAGAACTTGCTGAAAAACAGGTGAAATTTGCTTTTTTTTTTTTTATCTGAAATGTAGCTGAAATGGAAGAACAAGCCTTAATTGGCAGAAGAAAGCAGAAAGAACATCCAACCATCCATCCATCCATCCATCCATCCATTATCTTTACCCGTTTCTTCCATTTTTGGGTCACGGGGGTCGCCGGTGCCCATGCATGTCCAGCAATCACTGTGCGAGGGGTGGGGTACATCCTGGACAGGTCGCAAGTCCCTCACAGGGACACAAAGAGACAAACAACCATTAACTCTCTCACTCCCACCTAGGGACAATTTAGAGTTACCAGTCAGTCTAACATGCATGTTTTTGATCTGTGGGAGGAAACTGGAGTACCTGGACGAAACCCACGCATGCACGGAGAGAACATGTAAACTCCACCCCGGGACCGGAATTTGAACCTGCTCGCTGAGAGGCAGCAGCTCTACCAGTTGTGCCACCGTGCTGCCCCAGAAAGAACATAATTGCTGAATTTGGTTTAAACGAGCAGAAATGAGCGCAAAACTTAGTAAATTAGCTAATAAAAAAGCTAAAATTAGCAACAACAAAAAATTGCTGAAAAGGCAGAAAGAAGCTTAAGTTCCCTTTCAGTTTGGTCTCTCGGTGCAACATACTTGCTATGGGAATTGCGCCCCCGCGCGATTACCTGAAGGAATACATTCACGCCTTTTCGGCAGGGGCGTCAGCGTCGCGCCAGAGGCCCTGCCCTCTGTGCATTTAAGCGATCGACGCCCGTCCATCTTTCTCTTTTTGCCCTTCACCTCGCTGAAACACCTGAACATAGCGGGACTTCTCTGTTGTCGTGTCACTTGATTGAGGTGAGCTTGCTCCCCGCACTGAGCGTACAGAGAAAATTTTCCTGCATACTGCTGGGCTGGCGAAAGCTAGTCCAGCATTTTTCTACTTACCTCGAAGTTCTCTTATTTTTCCGCAGCTTCGCTCGGTGACGCTAACTGCATCACAACCTTCCGCTAATCTCTAGCAGTCTACTAGCGAAAGCAAGACGACGGAGAAGACGGCTTCGAACAAAAGGAAACTAGGACCAACTTCTACTCTTCTCGTCTCTGGACATGGCTCCCGAGAAGGGAAAACGGAGGACAAAGAAGAAGAAAACCAGGACGACGAGTACTCACTCGCGCCCATGCCCCAGCGGATGCGGCTACTCCCTCTCGGCGATGGACACCCACGAGGCCTGTCCCGTCTGCCTAGGGATTATGCACATGAGGAAAGCGCTGGAATCCCCCGATTCCTGCCCCCACTGTCGTCGAATGACGGCCACAGTGAGGAAGCGCCGCGCAGACACGTTGGCCAAATCTATGGCAAGGACCGCGGCGATGAAGGTCGCACGTCGCACTAACCTGCCTGCTCCAGAACCAGAGCCTGAAAACGTGGACCTCGAGTGCAGTGGCCGAGTAGGGGAGGACAATGCGTCGAACTCCTCACTTGCCGTCGAGGACTCGACGCCAGAAGTGTCCGACACAGATGCCGAATATGGTGACAAGGGAGAAACTGTTCATTCCTCCCAGAACCTGGCGCAGAACCTTCCGGAACCGGACTTGTCGGTACCTGCTCTGTTCGACCTGTGCCACAGGGCTGCTGATGCCCTGCAGGTCACGTGGCCAGACCCCACGCCTCGCCAACAGGCTACGAGGCTGGCGGGAAACTATTTCTATGCGAAGCAACCGACAACGTAGCAGAAAATGCCAATTTTCCCGGACTTTCTCATGGAACTCAAACGCTCCTGGGCGGAACCCAAGGCTCCCATCATGCTGCCATTGTCCCGACTCTTGGATGTCGCGGGAATGGAGGCTCTGGGTCTTGCCAACACACCCCCGATAGAGGAGTCTCTGGCGGCTCACCTGGCCCCCACAGCCACGGGGATGAAACCAGCTCTACCCAGCAGGGCCTTCCGCGCTTCGGAGAAACAACTCGAGAAGTGCTACAAGACCCAAGGCCTCGCGGCTCGCGCAATGAATACGTAGAGCATGGTACAGGCCTACCTGGCAGAAAAACTACAGGATATCCAGGTAACAAAAGACGAACAAGCCGCAACCGAGGCCATAGAGGAGGCCCGCCGTGCCTCCGACCTCGTGCTCAGCATGATGGGGACAGTAGCTATTTCCCAAGGCAAGGCAATGGCAGAAATAGTTGTCGCCCAGCGCCATCTTTGGCTAACACTGTTGGACTTCCCGGAGAACCAGAGGTCCACTTTCCTACAGCACCCGATCGAGTCGACGGGACTCTTTTGGAGAGCCCTGGAACATGTCCAGGCAAGGCTGGAACAGAGACGCAAACAAGCAGATGCCCTCCGCGAGGGTTTGCCAAGGAAAAAATTTGCCCCACCAATGGAAAACATGCGTGGTCTCCCACGAAAGAGACCCGCTGGGGACTGTGAGGCTTCTCAGTACCGTCCGATTGCTGCTTCGACCTCTTCTTACGGAAACCAGTTCCGGACCTGATGAACCAGGACAAACTGATAATTTTACAGGTTCGCCCGCCCACGAGGTACGGGAACCTAGCTTTCTGATCCCAGTCTCTGCTCGTAAAAAAACTACGAGGTGCTGGTGACATGTGTGCGCACACCAAATACGACTCGCCTACTGTATATGTAAGCAAAACAGACAATGTTTCAGACATGTACAAAAATAAAAGTACCAAAGCACAGACGGCCCTGGTTCTTGACTCGAGTCCCATTTTTATAAAACCCAGACCGCATGGTCAAACTATGAGCCACAGCAAGGCACACGAGATCCGCCAGAGACGGACTGATCTCGCAATATCTTCTGTTGGGCCGAGCAGCCTGCTCGAAAAAGCGCGAGAGGGGTCAAAGGTTACTCCTTCAGCGCTGAAACACGAGGAGCAACAATTCAACATGCCATCCAGGCTCAGCGTGCATGCGCAGGCTTGGGAGGCGTGCCTACCAAATGATTGGGTCATGACAACAATACGCCACGGGCTCAAGTTGCAGTTCTCAAAGAGACCGCCCCGTTTCTCAGGGGTGCTGCAATCTAAGATCAACCTTGCACGCGTACACGTGCTGAGGGAGGAAGTTTCAATGATGCTGCAAAAGGGAGTGATTAGTTTGGTCTCAGGACGCAAACTACGCTCTGGCCACTACAGCAAGTACTTCCTGGTGCCCAAAAAGGACAGTTCCTTGAGACCGATTCTGGATCTCAGGACTCTCAATAAAAGAATTAAAACTTTCAAGTTCAAGATGCTTACACTGCTGCAAGTTCTCCAGTCTGTGAGACCAGGAGACTACGCATGTACAGTGGATTTGAAAGACGCCTACTTCCATACAGGTAGTCCCCGACTTACGAGCGCTCTTACATACGAGGTCCCGGACTTACGAGCTGGCGAAAGAGAAGTAAATTTGTAAAAAATACAGCACTTTTTTGTGTTTTTAGATGAAAGTGTGTTAGCTAACCGTTTGGAAACACGTTTCCGACCATGTTTATGAACTAATATGAACGTTTTTGATGAAAAACGAGTGTTCGTAGTAGCGCTAGCATAAATGTTCCAACTTACGAGCGAAAATCCGGACTTACGAGAACACGTGCTTCGTGTTCCAACTTACGAATTTTCGTGTTACGAGCAACTCGCAGGAACGGAACTCGCTAGTAAGTCGGGGACTACCTGTATAGGCGTGTGGAGGAGACACAGAAAGTTCCTCCGTTTTGCATTCGAAGGTAACGCTTATGAATTCAAAGCCTTACCCTTCAGTTTAAAGACTGCTCTGCGTACATTTACTAAATGTCTGGATGCAGCCCTGACTCCTCTTAGGAATCAAGGACTCAGGGTCTTGAATTACCTGGACGACCTGCTAATTCTTGCTGGAAGCAGAAGGCTGGCGCTGTCACACTCCCTTAAGGTGATCTCTCACCTGGAGTCTCTTGGTTTTGTCATAAACCTACAGAAAAGTGATCTGACTCCGTCACAGTTTACCGTATTTCTGGGTCTACAGATTGACACTGTCCAATACAGAGCATGGCTCTCGAAGGAAAGAGTTTCCTCCATTCGTCATTGCCTGGGAAAATTTAAGCTGGACCAACGGGTCCCTGTGAAAACATGCCAACGCCTGTTAGGCCTCTTGGCGGCAGCCATTCCTTGTGTGCCATGTGCATTATTGAAAATGCGGGCCATACAGGTTTGGTTTAACCAACAAATACAACCCGCTCTGCCTAACCAAGTAGGAAAGGTTAAGATAGACCCAGAGTGTCTAAAGGCCCTGGAACCTTGGAGAGATCTGTCCGTTTTCATGGAAGGGGTCTCACTGGGAAGGGTGTCATCCCGTGTAGTCATCACGAACGGACGCCTCAAAAACAGGATGGGGAGCGATCTGCAGAAACCAGAACGCCCGCGGCCTTTGGAACGAACAGGAAGCCAAATTACATATTAACTTCCTGGAATTGCTGGCCATATTCCTATCATTGAAATACTTATTCAGTAAAGGTCTGGTTGCTGGGCATCATATCCTGGTAAAATCAGATAACAAGACCACGGTGTCCTTCATCAACAGAGAAGGAGGCACGAGGTCCCGGGCCCTCCTCGATCTGACACGGAGGATGCTCACATGGTGTGCTCCAAGAATCCTGTCACTTAGGGTGACTCATGTCCCTGGTGATTTGAATTATGGAGCAGATGCCCTTTCAAGAGGGCCTCTCTTGGCGTCGGAATGGAACCTGAACCCACGAATCGTGGAACAGGTATGGTCACGTTTCGGTAGAGCCTCTGTGGACCTGTTCGCTTGCAGAGCTAGCTCACACTGTGACCTCTACTTCTCCTTGAAGGAGACAGATGCTCCATTGGGGATAGACGCTCTGGCACATGATTGGCCAGCAGGGGTGCTCTACTATGCCTTTCCACCTGTCCCTCTGATCGGGGCGACGTTGGAACGGGTACGTCAGGGAGCTCTTTCCTTGATTCTCATAGCCCCCAGGTGGCCACACAAACCGTGGTTCCCGGAGTTGATCTCAATGTTGTCGGGGACACCATGGCAATTGCCTCCTC
>JBBPBX010012762.1:36230-53513 GCA_038048925.1 Garcialebias charrua | reverse complement strand
AAGAGAGGCTTTGAGACAGATTCACTGGACAAGAGCAAAATCAGGCAGGAGGGAGGCAGGAGAGGGAAAGAAAGTGTCCATCTTTGTCAAGAGCAAGCCAGAAATAATAATGTCTGCCTAACATTAGATTTCAAGACAAGGTTTTTTAAATAAGCTTGTCAGAAAAAAGGTAAGTCCATAAAGTTTTGTCTTCTGCTATTACCCATGACTGAAGTTTAATGGTGACATGTTTAGTATAACCCAAGATAGATGTAAAAATCATAAAAACCACTTTTTTGAAATTTATTTAAAGGTATTGTGACTTGATGTTGGAAATTTGCATATTTGTCACAACAGTATGCCCACTCCTGCTCTGCGCCTCTCACCAGGGGCAACTCCAGAGTAGAAGAGTGTCCAACCCCTCTCAAGGAAACTGGTTCCATAGCTAGAGCCATGTGTTGAGGTGAGTCCGACTATTTCCAGCCGGAACCTCTCAACCTCACACATTACAAATCATTCAACCTTTAATTCTGCAGGTTGGTCTCACTGAGTCACGAGGACTCATTTACAGAGAGACCTGATTCAAGCAAACCACAGATGAGGTACACTACAAACAATAGAATACATATAAAATTAAAAGTAAATAAAATGGGGTTGTACTTGGAGTCCACTGTCCAGGAAAATGGGGAGTGTGATAAAGAGGTGAAGAAGAGAGTCCAGGCAGGATGGAGTGGATGGAGAAAAGTATCAGGAGTGATTTGTGACAAAAAGGTGTCAGCAAAGGTCAAAAGAAAAGTTTACAAGACAGTGGTGAGACCAGCTATGTTGTATGGTCTGGAGACAGAGACATGGACAAAAAGACAGGAGACAGAACTGGAAGTGACAGAAATGAAGATGTTGAAGTTCTCCTTAGGAGTGACAAGGATGGAGAAGATTAGGAATATATACTTAATATTCAATATATATTTAAAATTACCCTCTTTGTGTGTGTGTCTGTTTGTCCTCAGTGTCGTTTGGCCCCTACCTGCCCTGCAGAGAGAACATCAAGCTGATGGGGGCCAAAAACAACATCCGACCCCCAAGACCAGAGCTCAACATGTGTCTACTGCCCTCTTTGGTGGAGAGCAGTAAGGTACGTTTGCGTCACGTCATCCATCATCATATGGCAGATGATTTCATTGTAGAAATGTCATTTCCACTGAACTCTTGAAAAGCTGCATCAGCTGGATGTTGGCAGTAAAACTGTTCCGTGCGTTTTTGTCTCAGGGTAAAGATGAAGTCTACGACCGGATGCTGCTCGACTACTTCCTGCCCTACCATCAGTTTATTCATCTGCTGTGTCGTGTCGCCATCAACTGCGAGAAGTTTACAGAAACTCTCATCAAATTGAGTACGAGTGAGACCAAACAAATCCATGGTGTTGTCTGCAGACGTATTGAAACTCCCTGCCTCTGGTCCTTTGTCTTTCAGGTGTGCTCATCGCATACGAAGGACTTCCTCTTCATCTTGCACTTTTCCCCAAACTGTGGACGGAGCTCTGTCAGTCACCGGTACTGAACTCTTCTCATTCTCCTTACATGTTAATAGACTGTTGGGTAGTGCTGTCACAATCAGCTTTTTGTCTGTGATTACTCAACGCATTAAAATATCGATTCAACAGTTAATCTAAACGACCAACTTTATCTCTGAAAGTAAAATTTCACATTTTATTTAAAACAAACAACTTTGTCATCCATCCATTACTTTTACCTGCTTCTTCCTTTGCGGGTTGTGAGGGTCACTGGTGTCCATATCTAACCGTGACTGTACAAGAGGCAGGGGACACGCTGGACAGGTCTCCAGTCCATCACAGGGACACCTGGACAGGTCTCCAGTCCATCACAGGGACACCTGGACAGGTCTCCAGTCCATCACAGGGACACCTGGACAGGTCTCCAGTCCATCACAGGGACACCTGGAGTCAAACGAGACAAAAAAAACATTCTCTCTCTCTCACCTAGAGATAATTTAGATTTACCAGTCAGCTTAACATGCATGTTTTTGTTCTGTGGGAGAAAACTGGAGTACCCGGAGAAAACCCATGCAGCACGGAGAGAACATGTAAACTCCACCCAGAAAGGTCCTAGCCAGAATTGAACCGGTGACCTTCTCTCTGACAGGCAACAGCTCTACCAACTGTGCCGCCCTACTTTAGCATCTACAGTTTCCAAAATAAAATGTAAAAACCTGAAATAGATTTAAAGTTCCGTTTTCAGCATGACACAATGAGATGCTCTTATTTGCATCAGTATATTATTTGTGTATTTCAAAAATGAATATTCATCATGTTGTGAGAATATTTTTCATGAGAGGAGACAAAATACAACACAATTATTTAAAATAGAAAAATGAAGACTAGAAGTCTTCCAAACCTGTTTTAGACGGCCTACGCTTGTTGTCCCCCGTACTGAAGACAAAAATGGCACCTGGCCACTGTCGACTCATCTGCTCTGCACCACACCCCGCCTGTTCAGGGCCTGCCCACCCCCATTCAGCCTGGTTTGTGGGACCCTCTTGTTTGTGGTTCCAAGTGAACTGCTGTGAGGTGACTATTTGATGTAAGCAGGCAGCAGCTGTTGCTTGACCAGCACAGCTGTATGCCACTGGATGACCCACCCAGCAAAACTGCAAACTACATCTGATCCTCCACTTGCTCATCGTGTTGATGGATGGCACCTCAAGAAATGAGCACATTTACAGAGAGATATCAGAGATGAAGGTGCAGCATGGCTACACCCAAAATTATAAGCAGTTCTGAGATAAGCTAACAAATTTCAAGTCCAATTATAGGGTGATTAAGGGACTACAATGGGTGGAGTGGCTCGAACACAAAAAGACCAGTTACAATCTCGCCCACAGAGCGGGGAAACGAGTCACAGTGGCAAATCACCTACACCTGAGAAGAACTGAGAGGAGAGCCGAGTGAAGTTGCACTTATCAATGGCAAAGCAGGGATGTACCTGTGTGTGGCTGCATCTACGAGTATGAAAGGTCACTCTAGAAATTTGTGTTGCCACGTCAAACTCCAGGATGGCCACCACCAAATAAATATGGTATTTAAACTGGCTGACCTTGTCATTTGAGGAAACTGTTGGATAAAAATATCTTCTATTCATCTTCCTTACTCAAAGAAGCCATGAGAAGATACATGCAGACTTTCACTCAGGTTTACACAGATGCATAAAAGTTCTACATCAGTGGAGCTCGGTCACAAGAGTCTGCACCAGCAGTGTGCCAGTCACTGATGACCTCAGGCTCCCAGCTGCACATGCAGGATCAAGTAAGCTCCTCTCTGAGAGGGAACAGAACTCTCTGGTAACTCTCACACATGGTTCAACATTAATTTAACATTTGTAGTGAGAAACATCCTTGACCTTGCTTACTTGTTTTTATGTTGCTTGAAAGTATAGTTTTCTTAAATTATTGGGGTGGCTGAAGATGAGGTCAAGGCTAACTGGCTAACCCCCAGCTCCGCCCTTTGTGCCTGGTGGTGGATGAGCTTGTTCCCTCCACTGGCCAGGATACGTAACTCTACACTACCTTTGACTATCAAAAAAAGTGAACTCCTACCCACTAGGGCTGGGCGATATCTTGATATCTTTAAAATATTGAGATAAAAATTTTTTGCAATACAAGTTGAGACTATCTCAATATAAACAATATAGGTTTATACTAGGAAATCCTGCCGTCTCTGTCTCCCAGGCGGCCCCCGTCCTTCTACACACAGCCCTCTTTGCTCCCCCTCCCTTCCTGCTTCTGCAGTGTGGGTGGGCCGTAGAGGAGACGAGCAGCAGCGGTCTGAGCGTGTGTGATTCTTTCTCTCGCTGGCTCTTGCTACAGCTAGACAACAGACGGTCTTCTTATTTGAAATAGTTCAGAGCTTGTTTAGTCGTGCTGTGTGCTTTTAGAGGAACACAGAGAGGAAGCTCGACATTAATAAATCAGCAGTTTATCATATCGCTAAAGATAACTTAGCTGCTAACCAGATGGCTAACGTTTTAGCCGTCTTCTTCCACAGCAGAGACTGATCGTGTCTTTAGCGATATGATGAACTGCTGATTTATTAATGTGGCCACCTCTCTCTGCTCCTCTCATAAAGCTCAACACAGCTAAAAAGCTCGGACCCGTGGTTTGTTTTAAAGAAGCAGACTAAAAACACTCTGTGTTGCCGCTTCACGGTTCTGAGGCTCACTTTACTCAGTTCACAAACACGCTGACTAACATGAAGGCACCTCGCTATCTTATCAAGACACTCAAAGCTCTTTACAACACAATGTGTGTCCTCATTTACCCATTCATACAGCACTCTACTAGATCTGTACAAGGATTAATCAGTACTTTACTTTATCACATTCATACAATGATGGGACACACAGAGGCAATGAGGGTTCAGTGTCTTGCACAGGAACACTTCAGCATGTGACTGCTGGTGGAATCAAACCCCCAACTCTCCCATTGGAGGAGACTGCTGTAGTTTTTCAACCACAGCTTCCCTCAGCTGAAGAGGATATGTAAATAAAAGTCTGAAAAATAAAGTAATGTATGTAAATAGTTTATTTTTTAGACATTTATTTTGTAGTGTTACAGCTGTTTAATAAATGTGCCTGTGTGACAACTGGGACAAAGCTTTGACTCAAATATATTTTTGTTATTTTATTGAAAGAAAAATAAATCTGGATATATATCGCAATATATCATACAAATATTGAGATATTAATTTTGGTCCATATCGCCCAGCCCTACTACCCACTTGAATATGTTGCATTAAAAATATTAAGGTTTACTTGCATTCCCTGTTTAAACACTCGTGTTGAAAACTACATTCACTCTTCAGTGACTGGAAACATATACATTGTATTTATCATTGTATGTAATCTACGTGAATTTGTCCATTTTAAATTGTACAGTATTCATTTAGCTACTAATGTTATCCACAAAATTAACTCTACTTAAAATAAGGTTTGTAAGCTCAATCATCCAGGTAGATAAAAAGTTTAAATCGTGTCATCTGGACCAGTTTCTTTAAGTGAGACTCATTTTGTCTTCCATCCAGAGGACTTCTTCAATCTGTGGCCTGCCAACCACATCTGTCCCATAGGTAGCCTTCACTGCTGAGTTTCAAGTAGGCCTGTTGCAATAAACAATAAATCAATTAATCGCATGATAATTGAAAATTATCTACGGTACTTCATTTTAATTTAGCGGCTTTAATAATAATAATAATTAATTCAATTTATAACGCACTTTTCATTACTGAAAATCTCAAAGTGCTACACATATATTGAATGCTACACACATTCATAAACCGGTGGCGGCAGACTACCATGCAAGGTGCTTTCCAGTCCTACCGGGAGCAACTCAGGGTTAAGTGTCTTGCCCAAGGACACAAGGCTTTATCGTTTCTTCGTGTCTCTCTTTTTACTTAAGACACTGGATGACAAAAAGCTCAACTCCGGTGCTCTTCACTGACCCCTCCCTTTCTCTTTTTTCTTTAAAATCCATTTCTCCACTTCTTTTAATTGGAACTAAATCAATACTAAACAAACTTCATAGCTTCTCCATTCCAGTTGATAACTCTTCCATCTTTCCCTCCCATCAGGTTAAGAGTCTGGGTGTCATCTTTGATAGCACCCTCTCTTTCTCTTCCCATGTCAATAATATCACTCGGTCAGCCTACTTTCATCTTCGAAACATTAATCGTCTCCGTCCTTCCCTCACTCCTCACTCCACTGCTGTTCTGGTTCACAGTCTAGTCACCTCTCGTTTAGATTATTGTAATTCTCTTCTTTTTGGCCTACCCCAGAAAACCCTTCGTAAATTACAACTGGTCCAAAATTCAGCTGCCCGTATCATTACACGGACCCCCTCAATCCATCACATCACACCTGTTTTAAAACAGCTTCATTGGCTTCCCATCCCATATCGCATCAATTACAAAATACTCCTCCTTACATTCAAAGCTGTCCACAACCTTGCTCCTCCATACCTTTCAGACATTATTCACATTGCTACACCTGCTCGTACCCTCAGATCCTCTTCTTCCATCCAGCTCATTGTTCCCATTGCCCGTCTTGTTACTATGGGGAGCAGAGCATTCAGCTGCTCTGCTCCCCAGCTCTGGAACTCACTCCCACCTGATATTCGCAACACAGACTCATTGCCACATTTCAAAGTCAAACTCAAAACTCACCTGTTTAAAGTAGCCTATGCATGATAACAATTGCATTGTCTTATTTTTTATTTTATTTTTTAAATTCATTTTACTTGTTTTTTCTATGTTTTTAATGTGTCTGGTTTATTTTTATTTTATTTTTTATGATTGACAATGTAAGGTGACCTTGAGTGCCAAGAAAGGCGCCTACAAATAAAATGTATTATTATTATTATTATTATTATTTAACCGTCCAAAATCGTGTTTTTGGATCATTAAAAGAAGCTAAGGTACGAGCTAAGCTAACAGGCCGACCTCGGGGGGAAAAAAACTCCTTCTTGTTGAAACTCAATAATTCACGGTTGAAACCCGTGCCTTCGTCTAAAAAGTTGTTTTTCTCTGCAAAAAGAAGCTTGAGTTCATAAACATCCTCATAAAAGTCGCATATAGGGAATGGAGTGAGCACTATGGTTATGGGTGGCAAGATGACATCACTCTTGCCCCCATGCCTATGCTCACTCAACATTATGCATTTAGACAATAAGGGCCTGGGTTAGAGTTGGAGTGGAGGGGAAACTGGTACAATGCCAGCCTTTGCTCCTTCTCTTTCCCTTTTAATTACACTTTAGAACAACACTCACCAACAGTACATTTGGGGACGGGGGTGTGTGTGTCGGGGTCTTGATTTGTTAATTTCAATTTTATTTATTTATGTATTTATTTATATATATATATTATTTATTTATTTTTCTCTTACCCCCCTGGTTGCCTGGCGGACATTCTGGGGGTGGGCTGTCAGGGGTTGTGCTGGGGTGTGGGGGGTTCGGGGCCTGCGGGTTCGCCGTGGGCGGGGCTGGCAGTGCGCTCCCCCTGGGGCTGCTTGGACTCGGGTGTCCTGTCCTGTCGGCAGGGCGCGGGGTGGGCCGGATCTTGGATGTCTGCTACTCTCCACCCCAGAATGAATGGGCCTACCTCCTGGGTTTGGATGTGGGCTGCCCCATGTAGGGAGCAGGTACATGTCTTGGACCTAGGGGGTATAGAGTGTGCATCGGGATTATGAATGGAACGTGTCGTTATTGTTTGTCTTTCTGTGACTGAGGGTGAGGATGAGGGTGGGTCTGAATGAGTGTGTCTGTGTATGAATGTTTAAGTGTCAGGCTGGGTCTTGGACTGCCCCCTCTCTGATACTTCTGAGGCTACTTATGCTACATCCAGACCGAACGCCTTTTCAACGGCAAAAAAGCTCGACACGCACGCAAGTGGACGCACTGGACCCAGTGGTGTCCAAACCAGAACGTGAAATTGCGGCTGCGTTGCGGCGGGGGGGGAGGAGCTTACCGGTATACCGAGTTCCTCTCTGCACTCCGCCAGGCAAGGAGCTTTTTATTTCTGTCTCTGTAGAGCAGACTTGACTGGTCGTGAAGGACTTGTCGCGAACACACAGCTACAATGAGTTTCTCTTCCATAGTACACGACTTCGCGGGTTTTTTCTGTGTCCCACAAACAATACGTCACATAGTTGCGCAATACCCCCGTCCCCTCGTTTCCGCGTCACATAGCGGACTCCCCCTTTCTCCTCCACCCGACTCTCCTGATTGGTCGGACACGCGTTCACGAGTTTGAACGGCGAAATCTTCAGCATGGTGAATGCGTGGTTTGGAGGCTGACGCGGGTTCACGTGCACGAAAAACGCTTTCCAGCACGCTCAACACGCACGTGACGCCCGACGCCAAGAGACGCCTGGAGGCGCGTCCCCCATTGACTTTGCATGTAAACCGGACGCTCCTGCAGTTGAAAACGCGTTCGGTCTGGATTCACCATTAGTGTCGCGCTCCTGCCACGTGGCCCACCTGGTGGGTGTTCCTTTGCCTGCGGGCGGGCGTGCTTGGGGCCCTCACTATCTGGGGTTGGGCGCTTGGGCGTTTGTCGGCTCGGCCTGGTGGGGCTCGTGTCCTCTGGTCCGGTCGGGTCTGGGCCTGAGGGGTGGGCGTCCCCGGTGCCCGGGCCTCGGTGACCGGCCCTGGGGCTACGTCGGTGCAGCGGGCTCCGGCGGGGGCCTGTGAATTTGTCGCGGGCGACCCCGGGGGGTCATTGTATGTGGTCGCTGGTGGGGTTCGTCCGGTTCTTCCCCTTGGTAGGATCTGGGGAGTGGGCTAGTGGCTCGTCCTGTTCGGGTGGTCCTGGGGACTCTGGGCTCGGGGTCCTTCCTGGGGTCTTGGGCTTTGATCGCCCCTTCGTCTGCCTCGGGCTTTGGGGGGACGGATCTCTGATGCTTCACAGTCGCTACTAAATGTTCTATTGGAGGAACCTTATTCACTTATGCATGCTCACAACCACACACAAATGGATGCAGGGATGTATATGTAGATATATGCAGATATGTAGATGGGTATATGAATGAATATAAAAGTATATGTATGTATACATATGTATGTATACATATGACCATGGGAGACCGAGCATTCTGTGTGGCTGCCCCCCGCCTGTGGAACTCCCTCCCTGACGACCTGAGAGCTCCACAATCACTGGTTGACTTTAAAAGCAGCATAAAGACCTTTCTTTTTAAGCAAGCCTATTCTGCCTCCACATGATTTTATCTTTGATCTTAGCTGATATCATTATTGATTTTACTTGATTTTATCACTTGTTTTATTTTATTTATTTTTTAAGCAAGCCTAATCTGCATCCACATGATTTTATCTTTGATCTTAGTCAATATTATTATTGATTTTATTTGATTTTATCACTTGTTTTATTTTGATCTTTGCTTTATTACACTTTGTAGCACTTTGAGATTTTTATTAATGAAAAGTGCATTATAAATGGAATTCATTATTATTATTATTATTATACTATATATATATTTGTAGGTATGGGTATGTGTATTTATAGAATTCTACTGCAAGCTCATGAATATTATTAGTCTTTATGCATGTATGTTCCATTGTTGTGTTCTGTCATGTGCTTTGCAGGATTGTGGACGGAGGTTGGGTGTGTTTGCCTTGTGCTCTTTTGGTTGATAATTGTTGATTTGTTGTCTTACTTTCTCTTTTCTTTCTTTCTCTCTTAAAAAAAATTTATATATATTTGAGTGAGAGGATGGCTATAAGGTGTGAAGGGAGGCCATCTATAAATGGAAAAAAAAAGAAGGTTTTTTTCTCTGCAAAAAGAAGCTGAGAACTTTACTGATTTTTTATTAAAATCTTTGTGTGAAAAATGCTATGCTAAAGAGCTCAAACCACACCGAGCATCCGCCATTTTGAGAACCGACGAGAGAGCCCATGTCACGTCAAGGGGCCTCCCTCTCATTTCTCTTAACCCTTAGATGCATAAGTGGGGTCAAAAATGACCCCGAAGGTTGTTATTCTTCAAAAACTCTGAAATTAAAAGTTTTTACTCTTCCATATTCCAGGTATTCCTCATAAAACATGTTTGTGACTTCAAGCCATTAGAATTTTTTTAAATGTTTTTATACATTTTCAGAAATTACAGTTTTTGTGTCACTACCCCAGTTTTTCATGAGTGGGGTCAAAAATGACCCCAAGCATTTCCTATAGAATGTCAAGGGTTTGCTTTCGGAACCTTTGATTCTTACCAACTGTGACTGTCAAGATACATTTTCTGTCTCATTTACACATCTGATTCCTGCAGTCTCACCACAAGGAGGTCAGTTTGACACAGCAGTAAACATGTATTATCTTCATTTACCAACTCCATGACTTTAATGATAGAATATCCTGTTGGTCAACAAAGTAGACACTCTTAGCTATCTACAACATAATGTTAGTACTTAAGCTAGCTAACATTACACTAGTTTAGTAAGCCAGCTGATATTACTGCATTTGTTGTGTAGAGACTCACTGTATTCGTAATTCCTTGTAACAAATGCAAACCTGTTAGGTAACCTATTATATATTATTATATATATTATATTATACTGTATATAAATTATTTTAAAAATCTGAATGCCTCTTTTAACACCAAGCCACAATTTACTGAGAAGTCGGTCATGGCCTGCACCTGGGTTTAGCACTATCTCGCCAATAGATGCATGAAAGCTGTTTATCACTGATACTATATATTAGAAGGGCAGCACGGTGGTGCAACTGGTAGAGCTGCTGCCTCTCAGCAAGCAGGTCCCTGGTTCAAATCTGTGGGCCTTTCTGGGTGGAGTTTGCATGTTCTCTCCGTGCATGCATGGGTTTCCTCCAGGTACTCTGGTTTCCTCCCACAGACCAAAAACATGCATGTTAGGCTGATTGGTAACTCTGAATTGTCTCTAGGTGTGAGTGAGAGAGTGAATGGTTGTTTGTCTCTATATGTGGCCCTGTGATGGACTTGCGACCCGTCCAGGGTGTACCTCGCCCCACGCACAGTGATTGCTGGACATGGGCACCGGCGACCCCCGTGACCCAAAAATGAAAGAAGCGGGTAAAAGATAATGGATGGATAGTATATTAGAAGAGGTGTTGACATGAACAAACATGGAGGGAAGAAGAGTCGCAATAAGAAGAGGAAAAGAGTGGAAAAATCTAAGCAAACAGGAGCTCATGGCCTTCATTGGAGTGATCATTCTTGCAGGAAGTGAGAAGAACTGAAATGTATCAATGTGTGTGCTCTTTGGGAGTCTTCTACACAACTCAAGGTACCCTGAACCTACTAACTGACATCACTGAAGCAACTGGAAGATGTGGAGTGACACAAGTTGCAAACAAGTAACAGGAGAGAGGCACAGAGGGCCAACAGAAGAGAAAGAGGTGCCAGATGTGTCCAAGAAACAAAGGTGCAGGAAATGCAGTACTACAGTGTGCAATGGTCACAGCCAAAAGCAAAAAGTTTGTGACAACTGCACACAGTGAATAGAGAAAAGATGTTTGTGTGGGCACATGTGAGTGTACAATGTTCTGGTCGTATGTTTTTTTCTATTTTTTTTTTTTTGTCCTTCAGACAGATGGACATTTTAGCAATAATTTTTGAAGATTTTTGATGTTATTTCGTGTGGAAAAAAGTGTTATAAAAAGTTATGAATAAGCATGTTAAATGTAAAATCAGTCTTTTGTTGACCCAAATATAATAAATATAATCACCTTTGAACAAAATTAAAGACATCATTTAAATTCATTGCAAAAACACATTGATTCTAATTGGGGTCATTTTTGACCCCACTCATGGAAGAATGAACCGGTAGGTATTGGTCGTTCATGCATCCTAGGGTTAAAAAGACATGCTGCTCGCTCCCTCACTATCCATCCTTCAGCTCAAATAGTCTTATACTGCCACCCAGTGGTCAAAAAAGTGTATTACACTCTAAATTAACCAACATTTCCTCTTAAATTTGACAGTAATTACTAACTGTTGTCAAATTTCAAACAATGTTATCGTTTATCGCAATAATTTTTTAGACAATCGCCCAGCAAAATTTGTTATCGTGACAGGCCAAGTTTCAAGCCAACCTCATGTTGGAATCTCAGAAGTAGACATAACTGGTTGGCAGGCCATAGACTGAGGAAGTCCTCTGGATGGGGGACGAAAATGTTTCTCACTTACAGAAACTGGTCCAGATGGCACGATTGAACCTTTTCTGTTGTTCTTCAAATAAGCACGTAAACACACAGACCTCAGATGCTGCTGTAAGATGTTCTTCAAACATTTGTTCACTGGAAAATGAAGCAGACAGACAAGAAGTCTAACTTCATAGAGTGAATTTAGCAGCTTAAAACTAAACTCAGTGCTTGTTTCTTCTGCTAACTTATCTGTAAAGATTTCTACATACTTCACAAGAACCATAATTGTTCTCTCCCAGGGCTGCAAGAACCAAACGAGATCACTTTTTTTCTTGTAGCTCTGGTTTTTGAGTCCTTGCAGCTTGAACTTTTGTCTTGGTGGTTTTAAAGAACTAATTTGGGTTTGGCCAAATGGTTTTGGAGAAAATCAGTTTCAGTTGAAACCTTTAAAGAATTAAAAGATAAATTAAGTAAAAATATTGTCCTAAATATTATAATACATGGCTCTAATTGATTGTGTACTATTTGCAGAGGCCTTGTTGCAGGGAGATTAGTATATTCTCCCTAGATAATATAATATTGTTATAATATAACAATCTGTTGAATGCTGAAAGAAGCACATTTGTTATAAATTTCTCTCTTCAGTCTGTTCTGGCGAAGACGTGTGTGAAGCTGCTGTGTGAAGATCCAGCCTTCAGTGAGTACATCAAATGCATTTTGATGGATGAGAGGACTTTTCTCAACAACAACGTGGCCTACTCCTTTCTCACCTGTTTCCTGCACAAGGTACAACACAACAAGTGTCAGTTAAACAATGACACTACCTGGAAGTGAAACCTAAAACAAGCTGGTTTTTTAGGTCCAGGTTCTGTCTGGTCCCAGCTGCTCCAACCTGATTGGTGTTTTGGTAACCAACCTGCTGACTGAGCAGAGCAACCTTCAACCTGAGCTGGCCATTCACCGAGTGGAGCTCAACAAGACCAGCAGTCTGCTCAACGCGGTACGAAACAAACATGCACAGACTGAACGCGCTCCAGGCTGAGATCTGCGCTCTGTCCGAGTGTTGCTGGGGGTCATTCGTTCGTGTGTGTGTTGTGTTTCAGGACCTGCGGGCGTTGGTGTTGCTGCTGTCTGTCCAGCCCCCTCAGGTCATTGACCCCGCCCTCTGCCCAGCTCTGCAGGATCTGCTGGCTCGATGTTGCCTTTGTCTCCAGCAGCGCAGTGCTGTGGAACTGGAGTCCAAAGATCACAAGTCCAAAGACACACCAGGTGCTTGTCCCATTTCCATTTCCTCAGTTATCACTAAAACCTTATATTTTCCATAACTCTAAATGATAAACCAAACGTTGTATTCCTGTATTTTTAGACTGAATGCGTTTATATATTATACACCAACCTTTTTAAATCCATCCATCGTTTATCTGCTGCTTGTTCCTGAGTCAGGTCGTGGGGGCAGCAGCTTGAGCAGGGAGGTCCAGACATCCCTCTCCACTGACGGCTCTTCTGGGTCCTGGATCTCCCCGTAGCTGAAATGTCTTGAACACCTCCCTGGAGAGATGTCTGAACCACCACGACTGGAGGAGCTGCTGCTCCTCCATATCTCGATATGGAGGAGCAGCAGCTCTACTCCAAGACAACTGAACTTCTCACCCTACCTCCAGAGGAGTTTCCAGATTCCCTGTAGAGAAAACCCATTTTGACCACCTCTATATTTGATCTCATTGTTTCAGTCATTACCCAAAGTTTTTTGACCATAGGTAAAGGTAGGAACATACAGTAGACGAACCAGTAAATAGAGTGCTTCGCCTTGCAGCTCAGCTCCCTCTTCACCTGAGTGAACCGGCTCTAAGTCCACAATACCTGTACTGCTAAAGCGCCACCAGTCCCACGCTCTATTCTTCTCATTCATGAACAAAGCCCTGAGTTAATGAAATTCCTCCACTTGAGGTAGAACCTCATTCCCAACCCGTAGAGAGCAATCTATCCATTTCCAGCTCTCTGCTCCACACAGAGGGCTGTGGTAGCTCGGTGGTCTGTGATTGTGTCAGGAAGGACATCTGGTGTAAAAACAATCCAGGCTTTGTGCAGGTTGGTTTGCTGTGGTGACCCCTAAAGAAGGAGCAGCGTAAGAATAAAATAAAAACGACAAACAGAGGGCAAGCCATCCTTTCCCAACTGAGGGCCATGGCTTCAGCTTCAGATTTGGAGGTGCTGATTCTCGTCCCAGCTGTTTCACACTAGGCTGCGAACCGCTGCAGTGAGAGCTAGAGATCACGGCACGATGACGCCAACAGGATCACATCATTCACAGAGAGAGTTCGACCTCTTCTGTTCCCTGACTGACTGCACTGAGAAAATTCTGTCCATCAAAGTCATGAACAGAAGTTGTGACAATGGACAGCCCTGGTGGAGTCCAACTCTCACCCTGAAGGGGTCCAACATTACAGCTGGCAACATGAACCAAAGGCTTACGCTGTTTGTAGAAGAACTGAGTGGCCTAGAAACAGATTCTCAACCCCATTCTCATGGAACACCCCCACAGTGGACTTGGGGGAACATGGTTGAAT
Source organism: Garcialebias charrua (assembly GCA_038048925.1). NCBI lineage: Eukaryota > Metazoa > Chordata > Actinopteri > Cyprinodontiformes > Rivulidae > Garcialebias > Garcialebias charrua. The sequence continues at coordinate 39,273 of JBBPBX010012762.1, read as the reverse complement.
GCCTTCTCCAAGTCCACCACCAAACGCATACAGACCCTTTCCAAAAAATTAGAATATCATGGAAAAGTTGTTAAACTTACAGAATTCCATTCAAAAAGTTGATCTTGATAGATTCAGGGCCCACAATTTAAATGATTTCAAGTATTTGTTTATTTTTTACATAATTTGGGCTTCCTGCTCATGAAACCCACGAAAACAGCATTAAAAAAAAATATTAGAATACAGTGAAGACTTCAGCCCACACTACTCAGTTTTTACAGAAAAACACAACAAATCAATCAAAACATGGTACTTTCACAACGGTATGTCAATCTTCAATACTTGGTTGTGAATCCGTTTGCCTTAGTCACTGCCTCGATGAGACGTGTTATTGAGGCAATCAGCCTGTGGCATTGTCTGGGAGTTATGGAAGCCCAGATTTCCTTGATGCTTGCTGTCAGCTCTTCTTTGTTGTTGGGTCTGGTGCCCCTCATGTTCCTCTTGAGAATACCTCATAGATTCTCAATGGGGTTAGGTCCGGCGAGTTGGCTGGCCAGTCAAGCACTGTAGCATGGACATCAAACCAGGTTTTGCTGCTTCTGGCAACATGGGCACGGGCCAGGTCCTGCTGGAAGATGAAATCTGCATCTCCATACAGATCCTCAGCAGAAGGAATCATGAAGTCCTCTAAAACATTCTGGTAGATGTTGCGGTGACCTTGGATTTAAGAAAGCAGAGTTTACCAACACCTGCACTGGACATGGCACCCCAAATCATGACTGACTGTGGATATTTCACACTGGACCTCAAGCAGTATGGGCTCTGTTCCTCACCCTTCTTTCTCCAAACCCTTGGACTTTGATTTCCAAATGAAAGGCACACTTTACTTTCATCAGAAACGAGGACCGAGGAACTCCAGTTGTAGTCCATCTCCCGGATGCGTCTGAATGTGGTGGTTTTTGAAGCTGTGACTCTCACCTCATTCCACTCTTTCTGGATCTCTGCCAGATTCTGGAATCTTCTCTGTTTGATAATCAGCTGAAGTCCACTGTCATCTCTTTTGCTGGTGCATCTTCTCCTGCCACATTTTGCTCTTCCACCAGACTTTCCATTGATGTGCTTGGACACAGCACTCTGTGAACAGCCAGCCTCCTTAGCTATTGATTATGATCATTATGATATATAGAGGGATCAATGATGGTCTTCTGGCCAGTTGTTATGTCTGCAGTCGTCCCCATATTGAACCAAACAGACAATTTAATGACACCTGGGGAAACCTGTGCAGGTGCTTTGAGTTTAGTAGATGATTAGTGTGTCACTCAGTTTAAAACATTCATGTCCTGCAAAATTTGGACTGATGTCTTCACAGTATTCTAATTTTTTTGAAATCCTGTTTTCATGGTTTCATGAGCAAGAAGACCAAATTATGTAAAAATAAATAAATACTTGAAATAATTTAAATTGTGGGCCCTGAATCTATCATCTATTAAAGATTAACTTTTTTGAATGGAATTATGGAAATTAAACAACTTTTCCATGATATTCAAATTTTTTGGAAAGGGTCTGTGACTTGTTTGGCAAACCCACATGCCAATTCAAGAACACTAGTGAGGGTAAAGAGCTGGCCTAGTGTTCCACAGCTGAAGCGATCATTCTTCTCATTTGTCTGTGTTTCTGTTCCAGCTGAGGATGAAGGGGTGACCCCCATGAAGCGGCGGAGAGTGAACAGTGAAGACGACAAAGAGCCCCCAGTCTGCATGGCCTCCTCCTCCACAGCTCTCTCTGAGTGCAGGGAGCTGAAGCCCGACCACCAGGAAGCGCTAACGCCCACCAGTACCTCGGATACAGAAACGCGGGACTCGTCCTCCCTGATAGACCCGGGCACAGAGCAGGACCCGCCTACTCCGGACCCCACCCCCACCACCTCTGAAAACTTGGACTCCTCCCTGAAGGAGGAGAAGATGGAGGCCTCTTCCTCATCGTCATCTTCCTTTTCTTCCTCCTCCTCCTCCTCCCTGATGCAGGATGCAGGGGAGGGGTATGCACAGGGGGAAGAGCCTGAGCCACAGCAGCACGGGGGCGGCACCGTGAAGCAGGTGGAGGTGCAGCTGGGGGGGAGCAGGGCTGATGTGATGTCTGCCCCCTCAGAGGAGCTGAAGGAGGAGAAGGAGGTGGGGTCTAAAACCAGGAGCAGCTCCACTCCGCCCCTCTCAGAGGACACTACCTTCCCATCAGCTCTCGGGTTAGTGGGGGAGGGGCCAGATGGCTGTGGGAGTCACGCCTCCCCCTCCCAGGTGGCCCCACCTGAGGTGCTGGACATGCTGTACATGACTGTGGAAGCCACCATCGCCATAGTAACCAAACTGTACGTTAAAGTCCCACCCTCCTCGTGATATCTTCGACCTAAAGCCGCCACAAGATCTGTGGAAGCTTTGTTCTTGGTTCTGCTGGTTCTGGGTTCCTCTCCTGTCTCTGTGCTGCTGCTGTCTGTTGCCTTCTGCCGACGTCTTGTCCGTCACTTCCTGCAGCTTCAGTGCTTCTCGACGTGTTGTCGCGCAGATCACACTGATGCCATACGAACCAACTCGTTCAAGACAGAAGTCATTCAAGCTGCAGCACGTTGTTGTCAAAGGGCGACAAATGTCTTTTTGTTTGTGTGTGCGTGTTTTATACGAAATAGGTTTTTTTTTGTTTTGTTTTATTTTAGGTTTGCTGTAATGGGGAAAGGTTTACACAACTTTTGTCTCCTATATGTAACTTAATTTTATTGCATTTTTACTGTGTATAAAAATGGTTGTCCTCTGTGTCAGTTTTGTACTTTATGAACGAGGCAAAAAGAAAAAGAAGAAAAAAGTTGCCTTGACTTTTTCTGTGGTTTAAATTATACAGAAAGTAAGTTTAACTGTAAATTAAGAGAACCACAAGAAACCTGATTCTGTAAAGAATCCTCTAGTTATTGCCTGAAGGTGTATATGAAAAAAAAAAACTATTAAATATATATAAATAATTTTATTTATATATATATATATCTATATATATATATATCTCTATATATATATATCTA
>JBBPBX010012762.1:16055-36018 GCA_038048925.1 Garcialebias charrua | reverse complement strand
TCTATTGTTTATTTTTTGCTTCTGCTGTGTTCTCATTTTGTTTTAATAGAGAATAAATTAATAAAAACGATTTTAATATGAAGTACGAGCTTAAACTGGAAGACTGGTTTGTTTTCTCTAAAAACAACAAGCAGGGAGCTGTTTAGTTCTGAGGTGTATCAGAAAACCTGGTCAGGTGTTCATTTCTTTTCTTGGAAAAATTACAAAAGTTGAAGTTTTTATCAAACCCCAGAAACTGAGTGATGATCACAGTGCAGCTGCTGACAGCTGTTTCCATCAGGAGCTGAGAGCTGTAGCCCCAGCCTGTTTCTGCTGCCCCCTGGTCCCATCTACTATACAAAAGGAAGGACATAACCCTCTGGAGACTTTAATAAGTGTTTTCCACTTTGAACAGGTATAAGAGCAGAGTTCAGACATTACTTTTAATGTTTAATTTAAAAAAAATGGACGGACTACTGATATAACGCATTTCTGTCTTGTGCAGATGATCAAGAGCTTTACAATGATCTGCCCTCATTTACCCATTCATACAGCACTCTTCTACTGTATATTTACAAAGACCATTCAGAGCTTTAGAGCACATTCATACACCGATGGGACACCCACAGAGGCAATGAGGGGTTCAGTGTCTTGCCCAGGGACACTTAAACGTGACTGCTGGTGCAATCGAACCCCCATCTCTTCCATTGGAGGACGACTGCTCGAACTACTCAGCCACAGCCACCCCAACAATACAAACTAATATTTTAGCTGTTGTAGATGGATGTTTGAAGAGTTTGTTTAAATAGGTAGTCCGGTCACTTTTGCAGCTGTTCTTTCATAATGATCAATACAAAACATCTTTTTTTAAATCATAAAATCAACTATAGAGAAATTAATAATGAAGGAAAAAGGTACTGAACAGTCGAGTTAGCTGCTAGTTTTGTAGCACTCTTCTAGACAGTAAAAAATTACCGTATGTCACGGAGTATAGGTCGCACCTTTTTATACTTTTTTCAAGGCCTGCAACCTATACAGTACTCAGGTGCGACCTATTTATGGATTTTCCCCCCATATTTTTAGACAAATTTTTGGCTCAGTTATGACCGTTTTTCATTTTGGCAGAAAATGGTGCAGTACCACTTTTGTCCACTAGGGGGACACTTCCAGAGAGTCCACCGACAGTTTCCAGCTCATGTGTCCGAAAAAAGCCTCCTCTGCTCAGACTGACTCTGTCGCTGCCCGGCCCCTGGTCTGAAGGTAGCTTCTTTTAGCTCTGTGTTTGTTAGCTGTTTGTTAGCAAGAACCACTCAGTGGATTTTTCTGAAACTTACAGAATGTAATCACTGTATGGACATTTACAAGTGAGTAGCTTTATTACAGTGGTGTAGTCTACGTGATACTCGGGTATATGGAGTATACCCACTAGAAAAACTTAAGAATTTCAGTATACCCACTTAAAAGTGCCCAATGTACATGACATACCATTAGGTACATGTCATTGATACGTTAAACGACAGTTAAACACTTCTGTAACAATCTATTGGTGTGCAGTGCTTTTCTTTGATACTGTTTTATAAATTATATAACATGTTTTTAATACAAAGCCAGCTGTTGTACAAAGTTTGTTGTTCATTTATTCAAATATAAGCATCAGAGAAATTTGGAACTGTTCAATATGCTTAAAATCAAAATAAATTGACGGTTACACTTTACTAACCAGTGTAGTTTGGTTTCTAAGCACGGTATGCCCACTACAAAAATGTAGACTACACCACTGCTTTATTAGATGTTTGAGATTTAAAAAAAACAAACAATCTTTTATTAGCGGTTAGCTTCGGTTTATAACGTTATAAATAGCTCCAAAACCACTCGGTGGATATTTTTTCTGCTTACAGAGTGTAATTATATGGCTTTAATGTACACACTGTTGCCCTGGATGAAACATTTGAGATAAAATTTGATTTTTTATTCGGGTTTTGAGAGACTGACTCGTCTCTGTTAACTTTGGTTTTATTTCCGTGTATATTTTAGCAAATAGCTAATAAACCACTTGGCTAATAAACCACTAACCCTTGCGCTATATTGTCAGCTATAATTTTTAGCAAACAAATAATTGTTTTTACCATGTTAATCTTCTTAAAAGCCTTGCTGTGCGCTCCTGTGGCAGACATTTGCAGCAGAGCTAAACACTCGGTCCATATTGCCGGGTTGTCTCAGCGGTGACGCGTCACGTCAGCGGTGGATGACGCGTTACGTCGGCGGTGACGTAGGTGCGACCTATATTGTACTCCGGTGCGACCTGTTTATGTATTTTTCCAATATTTGGCAATAATTGGACAATGCGACCTATACTCCGGTGCGACCTATACTCCGGAAAATACAGTAGTTCCAAAATGTCATACAGTATTGGCGTGATGAAACATAAAATAAAAAACTTTTACTAGAACAGGTTTTAATTTGTTTTAGCTTTTTGCCGTTTTCTCAACTGGACGTGTGTTACTTCATGGATGGATGAGTCCCGAGGGATGTGTCTGTCTGCCAGGAGTTCAGTTCAATTTTGGGTCATTATGTACATGTGCACACGTACACTGGAGTCGGACTCCCATGACCCCTTTATCAGCCCTGCCAGGATGAAGACTGTTCACCATTACCCACCTTGGACAAAGCACCCTGCTCCTGAACCTAAGGTTCAACAATCAGACAGAGCTTCCTGTGCAATATGAACAAATGCCTTTTTTCTCACTATACTAAAGTATAATAAAATTAAAAGTAACTCTTCTCACATTGCAAACACAAGTAAAAATAAAAGTTTGCTAAAACTGGTGGTATTTCATACACTTTAGATATCGCTCATTTGTGGCATTGTACAAAACGAAGTCTCTGAGGGGACATAGGGGATTTTTTTTCTTTTGCGTTACCCCTTAAAAGTTGTTCAGTACCTGAGAAAGATGTGTGGTGTGCACTCATAAAAAACTGCCCAATTCAGTTTATATACGTAGTGCCAAATCACAACAGAACTGGTTGCACTGAACAGAACCATTCACATAAAGTCCGTTAATAATGCTATTTATCTAAGGAGCCAACAGATTGCTTTGAGTTTTCACTTCATCAGTCTCCCATCCTAAGTGAGCACGCAGTCAACAGCAGAAAGGAAAATGAACCTCCAGCAGAACCAGGCTCAGGCCAAGTGGCCATCTGCTTCAACCGGCTGGTTTGAGAGGACAGGAAGGAGAAAACCAAAACAATGGATAGAGACCAAGTTTTCTCTAGGAGGAAAAACAAAAAGACAGAAATCACATGTTAAGAAAGAATAATTACAAAGACAAACCATTCCATGTACAAACCAGATTCTAAAAAAGCTAGGACAACAAATAGTGAATAAAAACTGAATGCCATGATGTGGAGGTGCCAACATCTAATATTTTATTCAGAATAGAACACAAATCACAGATCAAAAGTTTAAACTGAGAGAATGTATCATTTTAAAGGAAAATATGTTGTTTCAAAATTTCATGGCGTCAACAAATCCCAAAAAAGTTGGTACAAGTCCATTTTTACCACTGTGTGGCATCCCCCCTTCTTCTTACAACACTCAACAGACGTCTGGGGACAGAGGAGACCAGTTTCTCAAGTTTAGAAATAGGAATGCTCTACATTCATGTCTAAGGGCCAGTTTACACGGCGCGTATTTTGAGTGTAACCGCTACTTTCTCTTTGCGACTTTGCTTATCGCCTACACGACACCGCTGGCCCCCCTCTTTGACTCCGATACTTTTCTGACCCTGCTCTCAAGGTGGAACTTTTTCGCAGACCCCCCGTTGATAATGTAAACATCTCCCGTGGAGCTTTTGTTTGAACACATGCACGCACGCGCAGACAGCCGGCATTTTAACAATGGCGGTGGACTGGACAGTGGACACACGCACCACTTTCTGAACTATAGCTGATGGAATATATTTTGATTCTCATATTTAATTATTCTACACCTTACCTGCATCTGTGTTGGAAGAGAGCCAGCTGCCTGGATCCAGTTGTCTGTTAACGAGGCAGTCGGACATTTCACGTGTCACGCTGCACTATAACATACTAAATGTGCTATATATTAACAGTTTAACAATAATAAACAGTATTTATGTTAGCGTGGGAGATATTTAAATTTATCTGAGCTAAATGAAGCTATCTGGACTCGTTACGTCATGCCTAACATGCTGCATGTTGAAAATGAAGACACCAGGTTGATTTTTAATTTATTTATTTATTCAACACCACAAACTCATGTCACAAACACTGAGAATTAAATTGAACACTTTTAAAAACACGTTAACCGAACTTTAATGAACTGGACTCTGTTGTTTTCATCCCACTGGACCCACATCCGAACCGCCGGTCCGCTTCGTGGAACAGCTTCGACCTCGCAGGAAAAAAATAAAAATAAAACCTCAGTTGGTTGTTCTGTGATCGAACTAAACACAAGGAAAGATTATTAAGAACATTGTTTACCTTGTAGCGCTGCTGTAAATCAGCTGATTCTCACGGACTAAAGTCAGACATGTTGACTCGGTTCCGGTCCAGACGTCCAGTCAGCAACTGGTGTGCAGATGAAGCGGCCCCACTTGGTGTCAGATCTGTTGACTCTTATCCAAATTCCAGCTTTAACTTGTTGTTAACTTGTTGACAACAACTTGTAGTAGCTGAACTTTTAGCCAGAGAGGAAAACAGGCTGCCTCGTGTGCTTTGTTTACCTCAGGCAGGCAGCAGTGGCGCATGCGCAGTAGTGAAGGTTCCAAAGATCACAGCGCCATCTACAGGCCCAGCATGGCAACTAATGTAAATTCATGAGTACGGGGGGTGGGGGGGAGAGAGTCGTATCCACAGAATTCGCCCATGTCAACGCAAAACTTTTCACCTAATTAACATACCCAAAACTTGCGTTTCCCCCACACAGTGTCCGTGTAAACAGGGCATAATACAGGCCTCTAACTGTTCAATCGTCTTGGGCCTTCTTTGTTACACCTTCCTCTTTATGATGCGCCAAATGTTCTCTATAGGTGAAAGATCTGGACTGCAGGCTGGCCATTTCAGTACCTGGATCCTTCTCCTACGTAGCCATGCTGTTGTGATTGCTGCAGAATGTGGTCTGGCATTATCTTGTTGAAAAATGCAGGGTCTTCCCTGAAAGAGATGACGTCTAGATGGGAGCATATGTTGTTCTAGAACCTGAACATAGTTCTCTGCATTAATGGTGCCTTTCCAGACATGCAAGCTGCCCATGCCACAAGCGCTCATTCAACCCCATACCATCAGTGATGCAGGCTTCTTGATAACAACTTGGGCTATCCTTGTCCTCTCTGGTCCGGATGACATGGCGTCCCAGTGTTCCATAAAGAACTTCAAATTGTGACTCGTCTGACCACAGAACAATCTTCCATTTTGCCACACTCTATTTTAAATGATCCCTGGCCCAGTGCAAACGTCTGAGCTTGTGGAGCTTGCTTAGAAATGGCTTTCTCTTTGCACTGTAGAGTTTCAGCTGGCAACGGCGGATGGCACGGTGGATTGTGTTCACTGACAATGCTTTCTGGAAGTATTCCTGAGCCCATTCTGTTATTTCCTTGACAGTGGCATTCCTGTTTGAGGTGCAGTGACGTTTAAGGGCCCGGAGATCACGAGCATCCAGTAGAGTTTTACAGCCTTGACCCTTACGCACAGCGATTGTTCCAGATTCTCTGAATCTTTTGATGTTATTCATTCAACCTTTATTTAGTCAGGTAAATCTCATTGAGCCTCGTGGACTCATTTACAAAAGCGACCTGCAATAAACTAAAGAATGATCAACAGCAATGGTAGAATTTCCTTAAACAATAGAAAAACATAAGAGAGAAATACAATTTTTTTTTTTTTTTTAATTTATTTATTTTTATTTTTACAAAGTATCAAAAAACATCCCTCATACCACACCGTACCGTGACAGAAAAACAATTTCCGGGTGTTGAGATGTCAGACGTAGAGATGTCTCCGGGCGTTGAGACGTAGAGACGTCTCCGGGCGTTGAGTCGTCAGACGTCTACGGACGTAGAGACGTCTACGGGCGGCGTTGAGACGACGAGCGTTGAGACCTCGAGCGTTGATACCTCTAGCGTGGAGACCTCGAGCGTGGAGACCTCGAGCGTTGGGACCTCGAGCGTGGAGACCTCGAGAACCCACCCGGAGCAAGAAACGTGAGGGGCTCTCTCCCGAGACCTCTCCGGACAGCAGTAGACGTGGGAGGCGTCCTCCAGGACCCTCCCGGTACGGGCAACGACGTGAGGGGCTCTCTCCCGAGACCACTCTGGATAGCAGTAGATATGGGTGGCACCCTCCAGGGCCCACCCAGAACAGGTAACGTGAGGGGCTCTCTCCTGAGACCCCTCTGGACAGCAGTAGATATGGGTGGCACCTTCCAGGGCCCACCCAGAACAGGTAACGTGAGGGGCTCTCTCCTGAGACCCCTCTGGACAGCAGTAGATGTGAGAGGCGTCCTCCAGGACCCTTCCGGTACAGGCAACATGAGGGGCTTCCTCCAAGGGCCCCTCCGAACAGGAAACGTGAGTCGGGATGACCTCAAATGTAGTGCGAAGACCCTCCATCGTCATGGAGGCGTCAGCGGTAAGTGGACCCTCCATGGACGTGGAGGAGTCAGCGATGAATGGACCCACCATGGACGTGGAGGCGTCACCGATGAATGGACCCTCCATCGACGTGGAGGCGTCAGCGATGAATGGACCCTCCATCCACGTGGAGGCGTCAGCGATGAGTGGACCCTCCATCGACGTGGAGGCGTTTGCGATGAGTGGGTCCTCCATCCACGTGGAGGCGTCTGCGACGAGTGGACCCTCCATCCACGTGGAGGCGTCTGCGACGAGTGGACCCTCCATCCACGTGGAGGCGTCTGTAACGACTTGACCCTCCATCCACGTGGAGGCGTCTGCGACGAGTGGACCCTTCATCGTGGTGGAGGCGCCCCCCCCCCGCCGGGACCCTCTGTAGAGGCGGAGACGTCCGTTGCGCCGGGACCCTCTGTAGAGGCGGAGGCGTCCGTTGCGCCGGGACCCTCTGTAGAGGCGGAGGCGTCCGTCGCGCCGGGACCCTCTGTAGAGGCGGAGGCGTCCGTCGCGCCGGGACCCTCTGTAGAGACGGAGGCGTCCGTCGCGCCGGGACCCTCTGTTGATGATGTGGAAGCAGGACCTGTAGGCGCTGATGATGCAGCACCCCCTGGTGCCACAGGTAGGACAGTACCCTCTGGAGATGCCACAGGCTGGACAGCATCCTCTGGTGCGCCGGGACCCTCCTCTGGAGGTGCCACAGGCTGAACAGCACCCTCTGTTGCCACAGAGCATACAGTGACAGCGCCCTCCATCTTGGCTTTATTCTCCTCCTGTGCCATTTTAGCCAACGTCAGGATCTGGATAAAACCTGAGTCTAGTACAGAACAAGGAATGTTAGTGATAATGTCTTCAATAATAGAGTATGTTTTATGTTTATAATGAGGGTCCGGGTTATTGACAGCAGCATAAAACAGTCTTTTTATCTGCTGGAATATGTGAATGGCCTCTTCAGATCTCTGTCCCACAGTGACCCCTATGGTCGAGGTGGGATCTGTCCACCCTTCAGTGTGTCCTGCAGGCTCTTCCTGTGTGAGTCCTGCAGGAGTAGCGACCCCTGTGGTCGAAGTGCGAACAGGTTGCTCCCTTTGTGGAGGAGTCCTGTGAGACTGCTTTCTTTCAGCTGTGTCAGCAGTGTGCCGTGCAGGAGTCTCCGTGACTCCTGCAGACGTGGTGTGAGGGAACACATACCCCCCTTCCAAAGAACGTCTCCCCCGAGACGTCACAGGGCATGGGTGCGGGCACCCCTCTCCCTTTGGAATTCCCCCAGACATCTCAGACAGCGTGGGAGAAACAGAGGGAAGAACGGGTTGAAACCCGGAAATGTGCGACTTCGCCAGTCGCCGCCCCCTCCGGCGGCGCCGTGTTTCTGGAGCTGGAAACGGCAGGAGTACTCCCGGGTCCGAATCTGACTCGTCGTCGGACACATCCCACAGCGAGATGGCTCGTGCAGGAGCGAAGGAGGTGAACCGGTCGGAGCAGCCGCCCCGACTCTCCCTCGCTCGCTCCGCTACTAGCATGGGAGACGGAAGTTGCTCCGGCTCGGGACTGTAGCTGCTCCAAGCGGTTTCGGTGCGAAAACCGCCAACTCTGATGGCTGCAGCTTCCCTCCGAGCAGACATCTTCAGCCTCTAGGTAAGTCTATATTACCTGTCCGCGGGACTCAAAATGGTTGTGTCATTTCTGTCACGGTACGGTGTGGTATGAGGGATGAGTCCCGTGGTGCAGACAGGCAGACTTCAGAGGCAAGAGTAAAATCAAATACTTTAATAAGTGGAAAACAAAACAACTGACGTGGCAGTTACAAAACAATACGGACGCTCTAACTGAGGCTGGAATACTAACACTGAAACAGGTAAACGAGATGTACTCACAGACCAGGAGCTGGGGAACGACACACCAGGGTAACAGGGACAATGACCCGACAATGAGACACACACGACTGCTGACTGATATACACGGCTTAATTAACGATGAACACAAAACACCTGCGACGCTGAGCTGACAGACCAACAGAGGAACAGACAGGATGTAAGGAGGGGACGGAGCCAATCCTTACAGTTTTTATGCAGTTACAACCTGTTTTAGAAAACCATGGTATTTTTGAAATATTTCAGTCTGGTTTTAGATCCCGTCATTCTACCGAATCAGCCTTGTTAAAAGTCCATAATGACATTTCCATGTCCATGGATGCCAAGTGTCCCGTTGCACTGGTGTTGCTGGACCTTACAGTTGCATTTGACACAGTAGACCACACTGTTCTTCTATCTCGCCTTCAACATTATGTTGGAATTTCTGATACAGCACTCAAGTGGTTCACTACCTACTTGACCGACAGAACATTCTCTGTCATGTTGGACACTCTTTCTTCCTCCACTGCCGTTCTCTCTTGTGGTGTGCCACAGGGTTCTATTCTTGGTCCTCTCCTCTTCTCACTGTACATGCTGCCCCTCGGATCAGTAATTGCCAGACATAATTTTTCTTTTCACTGCTATGCTGATGATGTACAAATTTATCTACCAATGAAACCCAAAAACAGCAATCTTCTCACTCCCTACGCTGATTGTATTAACAACATTAAACAGTGGCTTCATCGTAATTTTTTGTTTTTAAACGGAGGAAAGACAGAATGCATCTTCTTTGGTGATGATGCTCCCTGTAACTTTGGTGCTCTAACTTCCAAATACAGACCAACAGTTAAAAACTTGGGGGTGACATTTGACAAGGACTTAAAATTTGATAAACAAATAGCATCTGTTAGCCTGGCCCTCGCCATTCCTACGCAGCTCCGCTCAATTCTCATTTCCCTTCACTGCTGGGTCTGGGACTTGTCCCATAGACAAGGATATCTCCGGTAGATTTTTGACCGGACCAATCAGAGAACAGAAGGCGGAGTTTTGAACGACGTCGACTGACGTCGTCATTCAAAATGGCTGCCGCCACGAAGGAATTTTCAATAAAACAAGGTAAAAAACTATTATTTCTCTGCTGATAAAAAATGTATTTCTTAGCTAACGTTATATCAGAAGTGTTCCTGAGCAATCAGAGAGCAGAAGGCGGAGTTTTGAACGACGTCGACTGACGTCGTCATTCAAAATGGCTGCCGCCACGAAGGAATTTTCAATAAAACAAGGTAAACTATTATTTCTCTGCTGATAAAAAATATATTTCACCGCTGACGTTATATCAGAAGTGTTCCTGAGCTTAACAGTTCCTAAATCAATTCACGAAATGGTCAAATCTGCTGGATTTAAATAGTTTCGGTTTGACATTTTCCAAACAGCCTCGGGTGCGCTACGAAAATAAATGATAAAAAATCGAATTTTATCTCAAATGTTTCATCTAGGCCAACAGTCAGTAAATTAGAGACATATAATTACACACTGGTAGCAGAAAAAATATCCACCGAGTGGTTTCTGAGCTTTTTATCTGAATAGCCTGGACCTCGCCAGGCTAAACTAACAAAACTCCGCCTTCTGTTCTCTGATTGGTCCATTCAAAAATCTAACGGAGAAATCGCTGTCTATGGGAGAGATGCCAGACCCTAGTACAAAGCGAAGTGAAGGACATGGGTCTGGTATCAACCAGGCTAAGCATCTGTAGTCAAGGCCTGTTTTTATCAATTACGTCTTTTATACAAAGTTAAACCTTTTTTAAATCGTTTTGATTTAGAAAAGGCCATTCATGCTTTTATCACCTCAAGGCTTGACTACTGTAATTCCCTATATGCAGGAATCTCCCAATCCTCAATTAGACGCCTTCAATTGGTCCAAAATGCTGCAGCTAGACTTTTAACCAACACCTCCAGACATGAACACATTACCCCTGTTTTATTTTCTCTCCATTGGCTTCCAATTGATTTTAGAATTAAATTAAAAAATTTAATATTCACTTTTAAAGCTCTCAGTGGTCTTGCCCCACTGTATTTGACTGATCTTGTAACTGTCCGAGAATATAGGAGAACACTGAGATCATCTAATACATTTCTCCTGTCTGTTCCAAAGACCAACTACAAATGTTGGGGTGACCGGGCCTTTTCTGTCTTTGCACCCAGTCTCTGGAATAAGCTACCTCTGGACTTGCGCTCCATCACTCATATGGAGTTTTTTTATCTAATCTTAAAACCTTTTTATTCAGGCAGGCTTTTAATACCTAGTAGTTCTTTTGACATTCTTGTTATGTCTTAATTGTTTTTAATTTTTAACTGGCTGTTTTTTATTATTTTTTATTGTTTGTTTTATTTCTGTATTGTTCATCACTTTGTGCTCCTTCTGGCTGCTGAAAAGGGCTCTATAAATAAAGATTGATTGATTGATTGATTGATTGATTGATTGATTGATTGATTGATTGATTGATTGATTGATTGATTGATTGATTGAAAAAGTAACAAACCTATTATCTCATGCAGAACTAATCAAACACATACATATTATTAAATGGGATGTGATCTTTTATGAAACAAAATGCATTGATTGCTGAATTGTGTTAATCAAAGTGTTTTTGAATGCTCCATGCTTACTAAAAATGTATGATTATAGAGTTAGCATTATAATAATGAGATTAAGAGAAGTGTTGGAAGTTTTTTGTAGCAAACCAAGGTGTTCTTCACAAATCTGGGTAAAAGGTGATCAGAGTTGATCATGAGCATGAAGTCACCCTCTGCTAAGGGAGGGTGAGAGCTGAGAAAACATTAGGTCATCAGCTCCGGAGGAGGGCTGAAGGTGATGTAACCATTACCTCAGCAGCAGCCAATAGGATGACATAGTCATCTGTAAGTGGGGACTGAGGTCCCCTTTTTTTGCTATAAAAAAGGCTGGTGTAGAAGGAATATTGGCTGAAGTTATGAAGAGCCTTTTGGATTTACTGGACAAGACTTGAACTTCTGGAAGCTTTACTGAAGACTTGGAATATCTGAAAAAGAGCCTCTATTTGATCAACAGAGGACTACTTTTTCTTCAGCCTGGATATTTTCCATTTTCTTCAAATTTGGACAAAGCTTTCAGAATGGAGTAACAAACCTTCAACTCAGTTTGAATTGAAGTATTTTTCTTCCTTGCTTCTGGAATAATCCTTTGAGGACTATGCCGTGAAGGAGGTAAGGGGGAATGCTCCCATTTCTTGTTCATTAACTAAATTTATATTAAAATTATTATAACAGCAACAAGCCTGCTTAAGTAAAAACGATTTAGGTCAGTTACAAGGATTCCTCTGTTGATGAAAAATTAAAGGCATTTTAAGAGAGTTCTGAAGCACCGGAGATCGGCCACAGCTGACTGCTTATTTTTCAGTCTGTGAGAACATCGAGTACTTTTTTTATCTCCATCCTGCTTTGAAAGCCTTTCATCAGCTCCACAGAACCAAGGATGGATTATATTGTTTTTTCCTCTTCATAAGATTTTTGTTTTATAACATTTTCGTGGAATAAACAACACTTCTTGATTGGATTAAAATGGACTTTTTCTGGATTATGGATTTTATCACATTGGATTATGGATTTCTTTCCCTACTGATTGGATTATGGATTTTTTTTCACTTTCTGATTGAATTGTGGATTTTATTACATTTTGATTGGATTAAGCTTCTTGAAGAATTCTGCAACTTTTTACAGCTTGTTAGAATAGGCCTTTAGTATTTTTATTCCTTTTTCTAGAACAGTGGTTCCCAAACTTTTTTCAGTTCTGTACCCCTTCAGACATCTGACCTCAAGCCAAGTACCCCCTAATTACACGGCCTTTAAAATGTGTTTGTAAACACTGCACCCATCAAATAAAAATAATATGCAACTGTTATTTACCACCAAATGATGTTTATTAGTAAATGTTAGTATTACTAAGCAACACATTTATTTTATAGTCTATGAATTATCCAAAAATTTAGCCTGTGTAGAATGAATAATTTGCTAAATATTTTTATGGTGGGATAACGAAGTTATTCAACAGTGTATTTAGTTAAACTCACCACAGCTTTAATGAGAAGGATGTGCTTGGAAAGATGCGCACAACTCTGCAATGTTTGGTTTAATTTGAGACAGTCTGAGTCTTAAATCGTTTTCAACACAAAGTCTTGCTCTGTATTTTGTTTTCATATTTGTCAGAGCTGAGAATCCACTTTCACACAAGTATGTTGTAGCAAAGGGCATCAAAGTCTTTACAGCACGTTTGGCTAACTCAGGCTGTTCTGTGACCAGTCCGATCCAGAAATCAGGCAGTGGCTTCTGGTTGAATTCAACTTTTAGGGATCCATCTGTTGCTATTTCAATGAGACTCTCCTGTTCTGCTGTTGGTAAAGCTTCGGGCATAGAGCTGAACGGGTGTCGTATCCAACTATCTGATCCATCAGATTCAGGGAAGTACCGGCGTAACTGGGAAGCCAGCTCACCAAGATGTGCAGTAATGTCACGTTTCACACTCGTACTCAATGGAAGTTCATTTCCACACACAAAGTCATGTAGCAACGGAAAAACACACTGTGGCTGAGTAAATCTACCTGTATTAGTAGATGTGAATCCCAAAGCAATGTAGCTTTCATCATATTTGCGCCTTTTTGTTTCTCTGTCCGAGGCGACGGGCTTCCCCACACCACAAGGATCCATATCCCGCCCAGCCCGCTCCACATCCGAACACTCGTCACTGTCCATGGCCATGCAGCTAGCAGGTTGGCTAGCAGGGCTAGCAGATGCACTGCTAACATCTTGGTTTGATGTATCTCTTCTATTCGAAGAATTGTTTGGAGCGTTGTCGCTGGCAGGTTCACCTCCTGCAGTAGGCTGGCTGGTGATAGCTGTCGGTGTCTTTCTGGATTCGCATATTTTCTTTTTTAACCATCTATCCATCTTTTCTCAGCTCCGACAAGAAGTTGAGTGAAGGCTGCTTTGATCGACAGGTGTCCCATCAGCGAGTCACGCCTATTTTCACACCCTTCTACTTTGCCAGTGCAATGATTTTGCTGAACACTAGATGGCAGCATATACATGTGTATTATTTGAAGGCACTTCAGTCTTTTTTCACTTTATTTTTTCAAATTTTCTCGCGTACCCCCTAAGTCCCTCCTGCGTACCCCCAGGGGTACGAGTACCCCACTTTGGGAACCACTGAGAACACAACAAGATTACCTGGTGGTTTATCTGTGGGATTATAACAAAGATTTTTCAATCTACTTTTTACTGTCTGTTGGAATAAGCCCTCTGTATTTTTTATTCCTTTTTCTGGATCACAAGAAGGCTGGCTGTGAGTTCTCCTGTGGGATTATAACACAAGGATCTTTTCATTATTGGATTACAATTTTTCTGACTAGATTCAATCACCAAATAAACACCATTTTGGTGGAGTATACCATATTTTTGATTGTTTTATAACACTTCTGTGGAATAAACACCATTTTTGTGGAGTATATCATATTTTTGATTGTTTTATAACACTTTTGTGGAATAAGCACCTTTTGTGGAAAATACCAATTGTTGATTGGATTACAACTCAACTCAATTCAATCGGGTGGCCCTGGGGACTCTGGGCTCGGGGTCCTTCCTGGGGTCTTGGGCTTTGATCGCTCCTTCATCTGCCTCGGGCTTTGGGGGGACGGATCTCTGATGCTTCACAGTCACTACAAAATGTTCTATTGGAGGAACATTATTCACTTATGCATGCTCACAACCACACACAAATGGATGCAGGGATGTATATGTAGATATATGCAGATATGTAGATGGGTATATGAATGAATATAAATGTATATGTATGTATACTGTATATATATTTGTAGGTATGGGTATGTGTATTTATAGAAATCTACTGCAAGGTCATGAATATTATTAGTCTTTATGCATGTATGTTTCGTTGCTGTGTTTTGTCATGTGCTTTGCAGGATTGCGGACGGAGGTTGGGTGTGTTTGCCTTGTGCTCTTTTTGTGGATAATTGTTGTTTTGTTGTCTTACTTTCTCTCTATTAAAAAAATACATATTGGAGTGAAAGGATGGCTATAAGGTGAGAAGGGAGGCCATCTATAAATGGAAAAAAAAAAGAAAAAAAAACTCAACTCAATTGCAACTCGAACACCTTAAGCCCAGCCTGTGGAAGACACCTTTGGTGAGCTGTAGAATTATTTTGATTCTTATGCCAATCATGTAACCTGACTTAATCAGCCTGTAGTAGAAGTGCTTTTAACGCTGTTAACCCCTGCAACTATTAATTAAAGTAACATAAAACGTACACACTCTGGATTTTCATTGACTCACCTGATATTAAATGATGGAAAACTTGGTTCAAAGATAACAACAATATTATTGGAGGTTTTGAATGGTTTTATTAGCCTCAAGAGTATAAACAACCCACTGGGACCTTATTTTCCTAGGTCCTAAAGCTAACCAGATCGGATAACAATTGTAATCTACTAGAGGTAAGCTGTCGTTAATGCATGTTTCCCCATGGGGTACGATCTGACTCCATTCTGCTAAGGTCAGGCTATTCACGGGGTGAAATGAGGGTGTGACATGCAGATGCTAGACAGTGAACAGTCTGGGTGAATTACCTCGTCTCAGCCTAAAATCCTAACTGATCTGGAGACAAATTGGGTAATACTCAGGTGTTAGGATTAGTTAAGGACCCGTTACTGGAGTAGGCTGGAATGAGGACTTGTTGCAAAGTCCTATGGCTACCTCACTCACGTAGAATGACATGGCGTCTCTGGGTGGGCTCTTTTAAAGAATAAAGACCCTCAAGAGACAAAGGCGTATGTCAGAGGATTGACCGAGCGCCAAACCACAACTCTCCTAGGGTGGAGGAGTTGTAGCGCGGCTGGACTAGCTACCAGCTGAGTACCCCTTTTACCACTGGGCAGTGGTGGGGTAAAAGGACTTACAAAGAACTGCTGACCCTAGTTCAGGTGTAAGATTTGCAGACAGTCTGTTCACGTCCGAAGCGCAAGGAATAGAGTCACGGGTGGCTCTGTGGAAAAGGCAAACTCGAGACGACAAAAATGAAAAATGGCCACAAGCATGGCATCAGTAGGACTGGAGGACCAGTCCACAGTGAACGATCCAACTGAACCAAAACCTGAGCTAGTAGAAGCAGCTACGATAGAGGATAAATCCAAAACGGGCGATCCAAACCAACAGAAACCTGAACCAGTAGGAGAAACAAGAGGACAATCACTACAAGTCCTCCTGTATGGCCAAGGTTATACAACTTCGCATTCTCTTGTCCAGCAAATGTTCAAAGACAGTAACCCAACAGTGAGGGATGTGACTCTACAACAAAACCTGGTGGAATACATGAAGGACAAAGGTACACTCTACTACATATTAGTGAAGCATGACTGTCAAAGATGATAGTATTAAAAGACCTAGCAAAAATAAGAACCAAAGCAGAAATTAAATTTTGGTTAAAATGGTGGGTGCAACCGATTGAAGCACCGAGATGTAGAATTATAACCACCGTGATCAGCCCGACGATCGAATACGACCCTTTGGTGAAAATGTTAGCCAAAGCCACAGGAATATACGGGTATACCCTGGGTACCAGGACAAAAGCAGCCTCAATGTTTAAATAATATGAGGGAGAGCTAGCCAGAATGGGGCTATACAAGCAGAGAATGAAAGACAGAGGACTTAAGCCGACGAGTGAACAAGCCTCTGAAACAAACTCTCCGGGAGATTCAGAATGAGAAAATGATCAGAAAAAGGGGCAAGTGACCAATGAGTTCGAAATTGGACAAACAAACCCCCTCTCCTCATGGGCAGACACCACAATCGGAGCAAAACCAGATATGCGAGGCATTAGTGGGCTGGGAGGACAGATAAACCCAGCCTCTCACCAAAACCCCGATCATTGGGGCTCCAGAACAAACTTGAACCAATACAGAAATACCCCAATGTATAATTCTGATTCAGGAACAAGCGGAAAAGAGAAGGCATGGAATCACGGATTATGCACTACTAACCTAGAGACAGGAGACGAAAATGAATGGAGCCCAGAAAATGGGTATGGTGCGCTAGATGCAAGAAGAGCTCAAGACCACGTAGATCACCTTGCTCAGAGCTTGGTGAAACAGATGGAAAAACAGTGGGTAAAAGACGAAGAGTGGAGTAAAGGACTCCTGCGAAGATTGTCGTTCGGCAATCCGCGAGAAGATCCTGCCAAGGATCTCTCAGGAATGCCCAGAGAAACACACAAGAAATGTACAGCAAAAGAGAACCATCTTGAACCAAAACATGAACCCAGTTTTGGCCAAAAGGGTGAGGACAAAAAACCCTTAGTGGCCCCGGGGAGGACATCTAATCAGGACTTAGGAGCAAGACCAAAAAGCTACTCTCATCATGGGCAAGGAGATAAAGAACAAAATCCTATGCGTCCAAGGGAAACACCAAGACCCCTGATGAAGAAGACCTTCCGAGCAGTGCCCGAGGAGGCTCAAGTCATAAAATTCCAAAATGGATTTAAAGTATATAGGCTGATCGGAAATCCTTGGACCTTGGATGCCGATGGGTTATTGATATTCACAGATCACTAATTTAAGGTTCATAATGCAACCTTTAAGAAGATCCTACACAAGTTAGCTGGCCAAGAACACCAATGTGAGATAGAACAGTTAGGGGCACTAACAGTAGGTTCAGAGCCAAACGTGAGCTTGACAAGCGGTGCGAACCTCTCATATTATGCCATTATACACGTGCCAATTAAAAGCTATGACGAGGCAGAAATTGATGACGGGTACATGAAAGAAATGATGGAAGCCCTCGAGAGATGTGTATCCCAAGCAATCGCACATAACCTCAGACGCGTGGTAATGAGTATAGATGGATTACGGTCCCACCACCTTCAGTGGGAAATAGCTGAATGTGCTGCTGTCAATGCATCAACATATCTGGCGAAAGGAATGCCTGTCGAAGCCGCATTACGGGAACTGGTCATAGTGACCCCCACTCATCTGCGTGACGACCGGAGAGCAAGGGTGCTGGCCATTATGACAAAGACAGAAAAGGAACTGAACAAAGGACCCCTGAGATCTGGGGAAGAAGATGGGGAAAAACCATCAACGTCACAAAATGTAAGGAAAACAAAAATGCCCGTAACTAAACCCTCAGGGAAAGATCTAACTGACCCAGACACCAGAAGAAGAAGGAGTGGCGCAGATTCACTAGAAGGATGGTCGGAGCACAGACCACTCAGAACAATACAACCATTGAATACAGACAGTGAAGGGAACAACGTCAAAAGCTCCCAGGGAGAACCAGGCGCAGGTCTGGGCCAAGAAAACACTGATGATGAAGACACTGTCAGTTTAGAATCAACAGCGGGCCAACCAGACCTTCTAACCAAATTACTTAGAGTAAGTCAAAGGAAAGGAAAAAAGAAACCAATGGAGATACTAGATGTATACAGGGCATCAGAAAAAATGGCCAGGGACCTAAGATGGGGTCCCGTACAGACCCGTGAAGGACGCGGTGCCCACGTCCCTGAAGCTGACCAGAACTACTATGAAATTCCAACAGTATGGGCAGATAGGTTGGACAAAGATGTGGAATTGACAGTTAACACCAGCACGACCCTAGTTTGAGCCATTTGGCTATTCTAACTGTAGTTCCCAGGGGAGTAAGTCAAATGACTAATTGAATTAGTATTTTTGCATCCATTGGTATTGTAGTGGACATGACCACTAACGTATTAATTTGAAAGAAGGTGAAACCCTGTCAATCAAGTGTAATGGTGTTAATTTAGTTGATTTATTTTAAATAAATGATAGTGTCTCTTTGACATATCAAACTAAGTTAACGTCTTTGTCACTTAATGGCTCTGTTTATTTATCCATCATAAAGATCACAGAGATATTGGGTAAACTGAAAAAGAACAGAATCCGTGAATTTACTATTCAATCTGAATAAGTAGATTAATTAAGGATAAAGAGGTCAGTATTAATATTGACCTCCTTATAACCCCTTACATCTGGGACAGGGTTTCACCTTCTTTCAAATTAATACGTCAGTACACTTGATTTAACACAACAGACATAAATACTAGATGTTACACATATTTAGTCTGAGGGGCATTTCAGCTTAAAATAGTTTCCAGCTTAAGATTGAGAGGGAAAGGGAAAAGGAGGAATAAGAGGTTGGAGAGATTAAGTTATTTATCTCGAGTGTAACCAGAGATGACACTTTCCATCCGACTTCGGCTAAATCCCAGGTACGTTTGTAAACAGCTTTACCTTTTGACGATGCGTCTGATAAAGATATTACCAGCCTCCCAGGTGCACAGAGTCCTTCCGGCCCTCGTACGTCTGAACTGGTCGTTTACTTCCAACGTCTCCTCGGATCCGCGTCAGCCGTCAGAAACATGTGGCAGCTTCTGGCCGACTTCAAGACGAGATGTTTCTCAAAGAAAGTTCATTAGGAACTTTGGAGCTTTTGCTCGGGGAACTGGATGGAGGCGTCCATCAGTTCTAGCTGACAAGTTAGTCTTTGGCTCTTGACCAAGCTTGACCAGCTGCAAGGCAGAGAGCTTTCAGGTCTCCGTCCATTCAAACTCTCTGTCCATTCAAAAGACTGAAGCGTTTCCGCACAGTTAGAACTTAAAAGACTTAGAGAGGAGAAAAACTTGTCTCTTTTTCATTGGTCCACTCGTTATCACTATTCAAGGTGAAATTCAGCACAGAGAAGGAAATTGTTTAGGAAAAGTATCTGAGTGAGAGACTTTCAGACGCTAGATGAGAGTTTTAGCTGAAACTCGACAAAAACAATTTCAGTGTAAGTCAGTTTGACATTTTAGCTGAACTTTGACACCTTTTCACTTGCAGAAATGACACATTGATGTTTCACATTTAAAGAATAACAGCATATAACATATATCATGAAAATGACAAAAGTTATTCTTTTGATTACATTAGAATAAAATCAAAGGTAGAAATAGTCTCTTTTGGTGACTATATTCTGATTACAACTAATGGAATGATTTTGTGATAAATGTCTTGCTTTACTGAGAGGTCAGTAAAGATCATCTCTGGAACAGTTCAAAAGTACACAGATGTAATAAAGTGAACATGGTCATGTCCACTACATCTCCCCCCTTTTGGAAGCCATCGCCAGTCCTTGGGGATGGGGTCCAACACGAAAGGAAACCTTGAACTGTCTCTGATCTTGAAGTAATCCAGCAAGTGGAAAAGAAAAATCAAAAATTATAATCCCATAAAGTTTTCGGAACTTCCATACTGTTCGTAGGTAATCCCATTGCGGTAAGCTTTTAATCCCTTGGAAAACTGAGTCTGTTAACTCCTGGAAAACAAAGTCTGTGATCCTTTGGAAAACAAAGTCTTATAATCCACAGCGATAATCCCACAGCAGTAATTCCAC